>JAXQQM020066618.1:0-65593 GCA_034641835.2 Pinus albicaulis | reverse complement strand
CGATTTTTACATTGTGCGAAAAATTGTCTAATTATGAAAATCAACCATGGTCAAGCATGGTCAACCTTCTTCCAACATTGCATTGTGACAAATATTGTATTAATAGGAGAGTGAATCATGATAAACCATGGTCAATGATGGCCTAATGTCCCATTGTGAAAATTATTATCTCAATATGAAAATAAACCATGGTGAACCATGGTAAGCCATGTTTGTTTTAATATTTTTCATATGGTTTATATAACTTGGTTTATAATATTTATTTGAGGGTTTATCAACCATGGCCACCCATGTTTATTTTAGGGTTTATAATATTTATCTTACGATTTATATGCCTTGGGTCTATAGTATTAATCCCTTGGCTTTATAATCCTTTGGGGTTTTAGTATTAATCCCTTGAGTTTATTATTCATTTGTGTTCATAATACCATTCTCTTAGGTTTATTAATGTAAGAGTTCATATTCCTAGGGCATACTATTATTCATAGGTTTATCATATTAATCCTAGGGTTTAACATAAATCCCTTCGGTTTATCGTCATGGCCAACCATTGTCCAACGTCACATTGTGACAATGATTGTCTTAATATTAAAATCAACCATTTTCAACCATTATCGAGAATGGTCAAGAATGTTCAATCATGGTCCAATTTCATATTCTGACAAAGATTGACTAAATATGAAAATTGACCACGCTAAGTCATCGTTAACCATGGTCCACTGTCACATTGTGACAAAGCTAGTCTCAATATGAAAATCAATCATGGTCAACCATCGTCGAACGTCGCATTGTGACAAAGATTGTCTCAATATGAAAATCAATAATGGTCAAGTATGGTTAATCACGGTCAACCATGGTCAACCATGGTGAATAACCATGGCCACATTTGACAAACATTGTTTCTTAGTCCAACGTCACATTGTGATAACCATGGTCATCCATAGTCAATCATGGTCAACCATGGTAAAACATCACATCGTGAAAAATATTGTCTCAATAGGAAAATCAACCATGGTTGACCATGATCAACATCACATTGTGACAATATTTTCTCAATGTGAAAACTAATCATGTTCAACCATGGTCCAACATTGCATTATGACAAGTATTGTTTAAAAATCAAGATCAACCATGGTTAACCATGTTTACTTTAGGGTTTATAATATTTACGTTATGGCTTATATACCTTGGGTTTATAATATTAATTCATTGGGTTTAATATTATCCCATTGGATTTATAATCCCTTGCATCTTTAGTATTAATCACTTGGGTTTATTAGTCCTTTGGGTTTATAATATCAATCCCTTCAGTTTATTAATATAAGGGTTCATATTCCAAGGCTATAATATTATTCATAGGGTTTATAATATTAATCATTGTTTTTAATATAAATCCGTTGGGTTTATAATCATGTTTAACCATGTTCCAACGTCACATTGTGAGAAATATTGTCTCAACATGAAAATCGACTATGTTCAACCATCCTGAACCATGGTAAATCATGGTCAACCATGGTCCAATTTCACATTGCCACAAAGATTTTCTCAATGTCGAAATCAGCCATGGTCAACTATTTTCAATCATGGTCAACCATGTTCCAACGTCACATTGTCACAAAGATTGTCTCAATGTGAAAATCAACCATGGTCAACTATTTTCAATCATGTTCAACCATGTTCCAACGTCACATTGTAAAAAATATTTTCTGAATATGAAAATTAATCATGGTCAATCATGGTAATTCATGGTGAATGATGGTAATTGATGGTCAACCATAGTAAATATCAAAATAAACCGTTGTCAATCATGGCTAATCATGGTCAACCATGTTTGTTTTAGGATTTATAATATTTATCTTAGGATTTATATACCTTGTATTTACAATAATAATCCCTTGGGTTTTATATTATTCACTTCGGATTTTAGTATTAATCCTTTGGTTTTTTTATTGCCTTGGGTTTATTATATCAATCCCTTGGGTTTATTAATGTAAAGGTTCATATTCCTAGGGTATAATATTTTTTTTTTTCTTGTTCATCTAACTTTATTTTTTTTTTCCATTTTTTTCTCCCTTCCCATGCCACCCACGGGTTTCGATCCTAGGATCTTTACGTAATCCTGAGGCCCTTAACAAAGGCACCCCATCACCGACCGTTCTACACCACGTGGGCCTTCCTAGGGTATAATATTATTGATGGGTTTTATAATATTAATCGTAGGGTTAAATACAAATCCCTTAGGTTTATAATCCATCGAGCTTATAATATAAATTCCAATTATGCTCAACCATGGTGCATTGTTGCATTGTGACAAGGACTGTCTCAATATGAAAATCAACCATGGCTAACCATCTTTATTTTATGGTTTATAATATTTATCTTAGGATTTATATACCTTGGGTTTATAATATTAATCCCTTGGGTTTAATATTATTCCCTTCGGTTTATAATCCTTTGGTGCTTTAGTATTAATCCATTGGGTTGATGATATCAATCCCTTGGGTTTATTAATATAAGGGTTCATACTCCTATAATATAATATTATTCATAGGGTTTATCATATTAATCCTAGGGTTTAATAAAATCCCTTGGATTTATAATCATGGTGAACCATGGTCCAACGTCACATTGTGAAAAATATTGTCTCCATATGAAAATCAACCATGGTGAACCATGTTCAACAATCATCAACCATGGTCAATCACGGTCAACCATGGTTCAATGCAACATTGCAACAAATATTTTCTCAATATGAAAATCAACCATTGTTGGGAATGGTCAACCATGTTCCAACATTGCATTGTGACAAATATTTTCTCAATATGTAAATCAATCATGGGAAACCATGGTCCAACACCACATTGTGACAAAGATTTTTTCAATATGAAAATCAACCATGGTGAACCATGGTTTATTTTAATATTTATTATTTTTATCATAGGGTTTATATACCTTGTTTTATAATATTCATGTTAGGGTTATAATAATTAACATAAATTATAAAAGAAACAATATTTTTTTTTAAATAATAATAATATTAATTAATTATTATTGCTAATAAATTAATTAACAATAAATAAAATCAATGTAATATTTATTAATATTGATATTCTTATTACTATTAATGAATTAATATACATTAATTATTATTAATTATTGTTTATACCTATATTTAAGTTTTTGTCATCCATATTGTATTCAATAAAGTCTTTTGGTAAAATTCACATTCAAATTATTGGGTCGTCATGTTTTGGACTACGTAATGTAGTTCATCATTAATTTTTTTAAATATTAAATATTAATTAAATATTAATATTTACAAATCTCATATATATTATTGTTAATAATAATTATATATAATAATTATTGTTAATTAATTAATTATTATTATTATTATTTATTATTATAATTAATTAAATATTATTAAATAAAAAGTAATTAATTATCTTATTATTATTATTATTATTATTTATTTGATAATAATCATTTAATTAATTCATAATAATTCATTAAATTATATATTAATAACGATTATATATTAAATTATATATATAATTCATGGTCAACATTGGTCAACCATGTTCAATCATGGTCAACCATGGTCCAATGTTGCATTGTGGAAAATATTGTCTCAATATGAAAATAAATCATGCTCAACTATGGTCATCCATGGTCAACCATGGTGATTCATGGTTAATATGAAAATCATTTAGGGTCAGTCATGGTTAATCATGGTCAACCATGGTCCAGTGTCACATTGTGAGATATATTGTCTCAATATGAAAATAAACCATGGCCAACATCCTCAACCATGATCAATCATGGTCAACCATGCTCCAGCATCGCATTGTGACAAACATTGTCTCAATATGAAAATCAACCATGGTCACTTTAGTCAACCATGGTTAATTATTATGGTCAAATTTGTGGCAAATATTGTCTCATGGTCCAATGTCACATTGTGACAACCATGGTCAACCATCGTCAACCATCGTCAACCATGGTAAATCATGGTAAACCATGGTCCAATGTAACATTGTGACAAAGATTGTATTAATATGAAAACCAACCATGGTTAGCCATGGTCAACCATGGTCCAATGTCGTATTGTGACAAAGATTCTCTTAATATGAAAATCAATCATGGTCAACCATGGTCAATAATGGTCATTCATGGTGAACTATGGTCAACACGAAAATCAATCATGGTCAACCATATTTGTTTTAGGGTTTATAATATTTATTTAAGGTTTTATATATCTTGGGTTTACAATATTAATCCACCTGGTTTAATATTATTCCCTTCGGATTTTAGTAATAATTCTTTAGGTTTATTAGTACACTTGGTTTATCATGTAAATCCCTTGGGTTTATTAATCTAAGGGTTCATATTCCTATGGAATAATATTATTGATAGGGTTTGTAACATTAATCCTAAAGATTAATATAAATCCCTTGAGTTTATAATCCATCGAGTTCATAATATAAATTACAATCATGGTCAACCATAGTGCAACATCCCACTGGGACAATGTTTACCTCAATATGAAAATCAACCATGATCAACCATGTTTATTTTAGGGTTTCTAATATTTAACATAGGTTTTATATACCTTGGGCCTATAATATTAATCCCTTGGGTTTAATATCATTCCCTTTGATTTACAATCCTTTGGGATTTTAGTATTAATCACTTGGGTTTATTATTCCATTGGATTTATAATATCAATCCCTTCGGTTTCTCAATCTAACGTTTCATATTCCTAGGGTATAATATTATTCATAGGGTTTATCCTATTAATCCTGAGGATTAATATAAATCCATTGAGTTTATATTCATGGTAAACAATGTTCTAATGTCACATTGTGACAAATATTGTCTCAATATGAAAATCAACCATGGTCACCCACTGTTACCCATCATCAACCTAGTCAATGATGGTAAACCATGGTTGATTTTTACATTGTGCGAAAAATTGTCTAATTATGAAAATCAACCATGGTCAAGCATGGTCAACCTTCGTCCAACATTGCATTGTGACAAATATTGTATTGATAGGAAAGTGAATCATGATAAACCATGGTCAATTATGGCCTAATGTCCCATTGTGAAACGTATTATCTCAATATGAAAATAAACCATGGTAAACCATGGTAAGCCATGTTTATTTTAATATTTTTCATATGGTTTATATAACTTGGTTTATAATATTTATTTGAGGGTTTATCAACCATGGCCACCCATGTTTATTTTAGGGTTTATAATATTTATCTTATGATTTATATGCCTTGGGTCTATAGTATTAATCCCTTGGGTTTATAATCCTTTGGGGTTTTAGTATTAATCCCTTGAGTTTATTATTCATTTGACTTTATAATACCATTCTCTTAGGTTTATTAATGTAAGAGTTCATATTCCTAGGGTATAATATTATTCATAGGTCTATCATATTAATCCTAGGGTTTAACATAAATCCATTTGGTTTATCGTCATGGTCAACCATTGTCCAACGTCACATTGTGACAATGATTGTCTTAATATTTAAATCAACCATTGTCAACCATTATCGAGAATGGTCAAGAATGTTCAATCATGGTCCAATGTCATATTCTGACAAATATTGCCTCAATATGAAAATCGACCATGGTGAGTCATCTTTAACCACGGTCCAGTGTCACATTGTGACAAAGCTGGTCTCAATATGAAAATCAATCATGGTCAACCATCTTCCAACGTCGTATTGTGACAAATATTGTCTCAATATGAAAATCAATAATGGTCAAGTATGGTCAATCATGGTCAACCATGGTCAACCATGGTAAATAACCATGGCCACATTTGAAAAATATTGTCTCTTAGTCCAATGTCACATTGTGATAACCATGGTCTTTCATAGTCAATCATGGTCAACCATGGTAAAAGATCAAAAATATTCATCGTGAAAGATATTGTCTCAATATGAAAACTAATCATGTTCAACCATGGTCCAACGTCGCATTATGACATGTATTGTTTAAAAATCAAGATCAACCATGGTCAACCATGTTTACTTTAGGGTTTATAATATTTATGTTATGGCTTATATACCTTGGGTTGATAATATTAATTCATTGGGTTTAATATTATCCCATTGGGTTTGTATTCCCTTGCATATTTAGTATTAATCACTTGGGTTTATTAGTCCTTTGAGTTTATAATATCAATCCCTTCAGTTTATTAATATAAGGGTTCATATTCCAAGGCTATAATATTATTCATAGGGTTTATAATATTGATCATAGTTTTTAATATAAATCCGTTGGGTTTATAATCATGTTTAACCATGGTCCAACGTCATATTGTGAGAAATATTGTCTCAAGATGAAAATCAACTATTTTCTACCATCTTGAACCATGGTAAATCATGGTCAACCATATTCCAACATCACATTGTCACAAAGATTGTCTTAATGTGAAAATCAGCCATGGTCAACTATTTTCAATCATGGTCAACCATGTTCCAACGTCACATTGTCACAAAGATTGTCTCAATGTGAAAATCAACCATGGTCAACTATTTTCAATCATGGTCAACCATGTTCCAACGTCACATTGTGAAAAATATTGTTTCAATATGAACATTAATCATGGTGAATCATGGTAATTCGTGGTGAATCATGGTAATTGATGGTCAACCATGGTAAATATGAAAATAAACCGTTGTCAATCATGGCTAATCATGGTCAACCATGTTTGTTTTAGAATTTATAATATTTAAGTCTTAGGATTTATATACCTTGTTTTTACAATAATAATCCCTTGGGTTTCATATTATTCACTTCGGATTTTAGTATTAATCCTTTGGTTTTATTATTTCCTTGGGTTTATAATATCAATCCCTTGGGTTTATTAATGTAAAGGTTCATGTTCCTAGGGTATAATATTATTGATGGGGTTTATAATATTAATCGTAGGGTTAAATACAAATCCATTAGGTTTATAATTTGTCGATCTTATAATATAAATTCCAATTATTCTCAACCATGGTGCAATGTCGCATTGTTACAAGGATTGTCTCAACGTGAAAATCAACCATACTTAACCATCTTTATTTTAGGGTTTATAATATTTATCTTAGGATTTATATACGTTGGGTTTACAATATTAATCCCTCAGGTTTAATATTATTCCCTTGGGTTTATAATCCTTTGGTGCTTTAGTATTAATCCATTGGGTTTATGATATCAATCCCTTGGGTTTATTAATATAAGGGTTAATAATCCTAGGGTATAATATTATTCATAGGGTTTATCATATTAATCCTAGGGTTTAATAAAATCCCTTGGATTTATAATCATGGTGAACCATGGTCCAATGTCACATTGTCAAAAATATTGTCTCCATATGAAAATAAACCATGGTGAACCATGTTCAACAATCATCAGCCATGGTCAATCATGGTCAACCATGGTCCAATGCAACAATGCAGCAAATATTTTCTCAATATGAAAATCAACCATTTTCGGGAATGGTCAACCATGTTCCAACGTCGCATTGTGACAAATATTTTCTCAATATGTAAATCAATCATGGGCAACCATGGTCCAACACCGCATTGTGACAAAGATTTTCTCAATATGAAAATCAACCATGGTGAGCCATGGTTTATTTTAATATTTATTATTTTTATCATAGGGTTTATATACCTTGTTTTATAATATTTATGTGAGGGTTATAATAATTAATATAAATTATAAAGGAAACATTTTTTTTTTTAAATAATAATATTAATTAATTATTATTGTTAATTAATTAATTAATAATAAATAAAATCAATGTAATATTTATTAATGTTGATATTTTTATTACTATTAATGAATTAATATACATTAATTATTATTAATTATTATTTATACCTATATTTAAGTTTTTGTCATCCATATTGTATTCAATAAAGTCTTTTGGTAAAATTGACATTCAAATTATTGGGTCATCAAGTTTTCAACTACATAATGTAGTTCATCATTAATGTTTTTAAATATTAAATATTGTTTAAATATTAATATTTACAAATCTCATATATATTATTGTTAATAATAATTATATATAAGATTCGAATACCATGCAAAATAAATCTTTATCTAGCAGCAAAGCAGATCTCTCAGATCCCAAAGATAAGACACAAGTGTCCCAAGGATCAGAAGAGATGAAGGAGTTGAAAGATAAAGGAAGTTAGAAGACTGTAGAGAAGAAAAAGAAAGCTACAACACCGATCTCGCAAAGAAAGACGAGAAGCCAAACAATTAAGAATTAAGAAAATGATAGGTTCGATAGACCAAAGTTTCGTCTCAGTGGACGTTAACCATCATCATCATCATCATCATCATCATAATTAATTAAATATTATTAAATAAAAATTAATTAATTATTTAATTATCATTATTATTATTATTTATTTGATAATAATCATTTAATTAATTCATAATAATTCATTAAAATATATATTAATAATAATTAGTAATTATTATAATCAAATAATTAAATAATAATCATTAACCATCCTCATCATCAATAATTATTTATTTATTAATTTATAATGATATTAAATAATAATATTAATTAATCATAATAATAATAATTAATTTCTAATAATAATAATTATTTTAAAATGATTTTGATAATAATAAATTAATCAGTATTATTATTTATAATAATAATAATAATAATAATAATAATAATAATAATTTATTATATTAGTTAATTTTGTAATAATATTATTATTATTTTTATTATATATTTATTAATATGATTTTAATACACCCTATCCTATTCTCCTTATAGAAGTGGGTCTTGCCCCTATCGAGAGCCTAGCTATGACTAGGCTTTTATTGTATAAGCACAAGATCAATAGCATAGGAGACCATAGACTTCCTAAGCTAGCCTTAAATTCCAACCAAAACCACCCAAGGCTTAAACGAGGTTGGTATAAAGACACCAGGGCCTGGTTAAACCATTGGGAGGTCGACGAGAATGTTGCATTACAAAACATTATAACATTAAAAAAAGTGTTACTTCTAAGTTCAAAGAAAAAATGTGGTGTAAGAAAGATCTAGCAGCTAAAAGAAAACTAAGATATTATATGGAGGTCATGAACCCCACCCTAGAAGATCAAAAGTATCTCTCTCTTTTAACTAGCTCAAAGAAGAAAATTAATATAGCCAAGATTATAATGAACTCTCATGAGCTCCATAGTGAAACATGTTGTTAGACAGTTCCTAAAACACCATGGATGGAAAGGATCTGCCGTCTCTGTGAGAATATGAACATCGAGGATGAAAATCACTTCCTCTTAGAGTGCCCCGCGTACAACCACATTAGAGCTAAATTTCATAATCTTTGTTGCAATACTGACCTTCCTAGTCTTTTAAAATGTCAAAATTATAGTGAGCTCGGGAGGCTTCTCTCCAAGCTTTTTGAGCATAGGAATAAAATCTTAAATCAAAATAAATAACTCTTTTCTTTAGGTCCGATAGACCAAATATTGGTCTCATTGGACGTTAAACATCATCATCATCATCATCAATATTAGATATATTTCATTTATGTTTATTTCATTTATTATTATTATTATTATTATTATTATTAATTATAATTGAAACACAATAATATTTTTCTTTTCTTTCAATACTAATAATATTATTATACATTTAACAATATCAATATTAATAGTAAGTATGTATCATTAACTCCTATTGATAGCCACATCAACTAATGTGGTTGTGCATGTGATTGATATACGTTAATCGGCTTTATCAACCACATTTATTAATATGGTTGTGGTAGTATTATATGTAAACTCATTGTGGACATAAGAGTTATATATTTCTTTCATATTGACTTTTGAAAAAATATATTTTGACGAAAAAAATTGTTTTAACTACAAAATAGTTTAATGATAACATGTCAAATCAATAAGAGTGAAATTTTAATGATGTGAGATTTACACGAGTTGAAAGAATATCATTCACAAAGAAAAATGGTGTCATTAGGGTTTTCGGTGACGAGAGGCATGCCGAAAGAGAGCTCTGTGAAGAGTGAGGTCGAGAGATGTCTGTCACTGGAGGTTTAAGGTTTACATGCTGGGCCACTCCACCAACTGACCCACATTCATATTTACATCACTTTAATCCTCTTGGACCTACGCAGAAATGGATATTTGACAACGGGAAATTGGTTTTGTTGCGACAGAATAACCCTGCACTAGTCAATGGAACTTAGTCATTATGGGCAAAGAGAGGTTCTGGTCTCTACATATGCGTTTTCAGATGGACATGTCACTGACATTGCGGGCGTCCCTTGGGCCCTGGAGCATTTGTTCTTGTCGATGAGGAAAAAGGGGTTCTTTCTATGGAACTCCTCCACTCTTGGGAATGAAGTGAAGTTTTCATGGATGTTGGTCCCTTTCCACGACTCCTCACGACTCATTTCAACTTTGGATATTTAATGCCACAGGTGTGACCTTAGGTAGCTGGATCACTGTCTTTCCTCCTCGAAGCTCAAATCTATGACTACTTTCATGGTGGGCACACCCTTTTCTTGTCTTGGGGTGGGGCGCAACTTTCTGCCCCTTTTGTTCGGGCTATGGACCGGGGAAGATGCTCGATATCCTGGGGTGGGTGTGGACATTGAATCCTTGCACTCCCCATGGAGGCTATTAGCTCCCTGTAATCAACAAGATTGGAAAAAGTCTGACTGCAGGGAGAGCATCGTTGCAACCACTTTGGGATTCTAGGATCTAGCCCTCCTGAATCCGGAGAGGGATCTCTCCAATAAGTGCAAAGATGGATTTGTCTTTGAAGTTTTGGGTAATGATATTAGGCTAGTTATGAAGGCCGAGGGTTTGTTTTGTTTTTTGGATGGTTGAGCATGATTACTGTTTGAGGTGGAGAGTTCTAAATGAAAAGAGTTTCAAAGGTGAGAATTTGCAAGCAAATAGAACAAGCTTTGGCCAGGAAGATAGATAATTGCAGGTTTTAGTCCATTGGGCTATGGGGTCATAATAGGGTTTAATTGAAATAGCAAGAGGAAAGAGTGGTCTATGCGGCAAGTCATCTATGTCTAAGAATCTCTTTAAAGTTTGATTTATGGAATGTAATGATAAAACAAGAAGGGGAATTAAATAGATGAAGAACAAGAAGCAGCCTAAGATCTGGTAAGTACTTTGAAACTAGCCATCTTTTGACATACGCTTAAGAAAGACATGAAAGTCAACTAGGATCCGGTAAGTAATTTTAAACTAGCCAGCCTTTGATACACTTTCAATAGAAAACATTTAAAAAACAGGGGAAACACAAATGATAACAAAGAATGGTCTAAGATCTGGTAAGTGCTTTGAAACTAGCCATCTTTCAACACATTCCAAGGGAAAAATTCAGACAGTTTTTGGGGATAGAACTAGGACCAGGGCACACCATAGCTTCCTTAGTTCATCTCTACTTAACTAATACTGAGCATAACATTTAAGAATAATATTCAGCTAAGACAATAAGACGAGGGAACGCCAGCATTCCTATGCTTAAACTGAATTAAATCATTCCCAAATAACACGGATTGGAAGAAAACATTCAGATAAAGATTTTCAGTCAGAGAAGGGTACTGGAATACAGTAGGTCCTAAATCTATGCATGTTGTTCTTTATAAGGGAAGATGAACACAGTGAAAACAGAAATAAAACAAAAATTCACAAGGAGAGAAACATCACCGTCAACATAGACTAGGATCTCATAAATCAGCTTGTATTGATGCTCCAAACCAGTTACAACTTCAAGTCCAATTCTTTAGTTTAGAAATCACCTACACTTCCTAGACTAACTTATCTGTTACAAGCAGAGCTCCAAGAGCCAGTGAACACTATTTATAGGTAGAAGTCTCAAGCTCAATTACATTTCAAAGTTCAACAAATAAATCAACCAACGCCCCTCTCATCTTCTCCAGTAGTATTTATAGAAAAAATGAGGTGAGATCTGATAAAAGATCTCCAAAGATAATTAACACAGACTTAATGGTTCCTCATCCCTTGGGGGGCTCGATGAAGAAACTTACATAGGTGTCCTCTGTATTAAATGATTTACATTAAGATTTAAGCTCGGTGGGAGCTCTTACTGAATTTTGAGGCTCTGTGTGGTGTCAAAGTAACTCTGCTGATATTTTGTCATTAAGTCTGTTTGCAGCATTTACTCTTTGGTTGCGCGTAAGAAAAATATCTGATCCTGATCAATAACTTTGGCCTCTGATATGAATGCTTTGAGGCATAGGTGGCACTGTGGTAGTTGGGAGGAATCGATTTGCCTCAGCTGTGGCGGTGTAGACTTTCTGTCTGATGAAACTTTATGATTTTTGTTTTAATCGTGTTTTAATTGGAGAGTAGGCTTTTGATGAACCATCTTAGACGTAATCCTCACAGATCTATCTTCAGTCTTATGTTCTGGTATATTTTTGTCTTCGACAATGATACTCTTTGATTTGTGCCTGATTCGCTGTGTTTTTTGGTGTGCAGGGTTGCGAAAGGGTCGTGTGGCATCAATGCCTCATGAATTATTGATGAAACGTGGAGTTTAACCCTGCGAATGATTCCCTTTGATGAATCGAAGGCGTGAGGATCGTCACCCTCAGCCTTTGAATTTTCTTCAGTATAGTGGAAAAACCATTTAAACCCTGCAAAATATGAACAACATTATAAAATCCTGCATATATAGGTTTACTGCTTTAGAAGGCGCGTGGAGAGAGCATGGCCATTGGATGGCATCATCAAACGGCCGAGATTGATTAGAGGAGGTCAAAGGAGAGGCGAAAGAAGAATTTAAATTGGAGCCGTCGATCGCACAGAGATCAACGGTCAGGAGTGGAGGTGAATAAATAATGTGAAGGGGTCACATTATTCGGAAAAATAAAATAAAAAGCAGAGAAAAAGGTTTAAAACCTTTGTTTTAGCGAAAAATGGTTGAAAAATGAGTGGGGAGCTAGGGACAAATGTGGCCGTCGAATGAGATCAGCCCACGAGATCAACGATGGAGATCGAGTACCACAAAACCTTAGAAACATGCCCCGGACTTCAAAACCTTTAATTAAACCACACTGTATAATGTTCCCGGGTCCGCATTCGGTGACTGTGCGAGGAAACCATGGATATTCATCCCAATCATTTTTTGCTGCATGGATGTGGATGTGGCACTGGGGACCACCGGCTCTTGGGGGACCGTTGACCGTCACTGTGGACGAGGGGACCGGGGTGATGGAGTGTGGGCCGTCGATCTGCATATCAGATCAACGACGAAGATGTCTTTAAATAACCGTGCCATACCATGTTTATCTTACGGGCCTCTTCAGAGCGCGATCACCGTCCGATGAGCTGGCCTCATATCGGATGGCGCACGTCAATATCGCGCCGAGCCGATATCTAACTTTTAATACCTGGGGAAAACAGTATGGCCATACCGCCCAAGGCCACGTGTCAGCCGGCGGCGTTGATCGCTGCCGATCGGGGAAAACCGCTTTCCTCTCAAAAGCGGTGCGATCAACCCGCCTGGTTTTGAATAGTTAATGACTGAAAATATTTAAAACCCAAAAATTTAATATAACAAAGGTTTAAGCTTTGGGGGTGGAAAATATATTTGCAATACGGTTCGGCGCCCGCCTGCGGGGCCGTGGGTTACATGGAAAGCAATATGACCGGGGGTTTTATGCATAGGGCTAATTGACATCGAGTAATGTGATAAGTGCTTGGATGGCTAGTGCTTGGTTCCAGCACCAAGGCATATGTAGTGGAAATGGTTAAGGTCTTAGCCCAAGGGGGCTTAAACCTTAACACAAAAATATGCATTTTTATGAAGTTTTTGATGTTTTTTGAAGGTTTTGTGGGTTTAGATAAGGCAAAGAAGGGGTATTAAACCTTATCAAAGGGGTTTTTATGAAGGGGAAAGGGGAAAAACATGAAAATGAGGGATTTTAATGGGGAATAAAGGAGTAAAAATGAGGTTAGTTTTGGAAGTGGAAGGAAGGGGAAAATGGTGTTTGCAGCAATAATTTTCCTTTGAAATCAGCAGGATTTCTGAGTATAAAATGAGCACAACAGTGAAGATTCAGACGGAGGCATGAGGCCTTCAAGAGTCTTCAAGAGGTAACACTTTTTAGCAGTAAAATTTGTTCCTTGAAGACTTCAAAAATGTTTTAGCTAGCATTTGATATAACAAATTTTATAGTTGGCTAACAGTGGCTCCACTTGGGGATGGTGCCTTCTTGAAGGCATCAAGAACTTCAGACTTGCTTTCTTTGTGGGGCTGATCAGTGCCTCATCCATTAGGCTGCCTTTCTCTCCTTGTATGATATTCTTCTGCTCTGAAAACATATTAGCAACCATAAAAAAATGGATCTTTCATCAACAAGCTGTCTACCTACCCAATCCTACTGATCTAACATTTTTTCTTCTTTAGAGTGCACTTGGATTGGCAAACTTTTTTTTTTCAACATTTTATTCTTTTGAAAGTAGGAAATCTAATCTATTTCTACTCCTTATTTCGCCATGGACTCATATTGAACAATTGAGCTCATATGATTCTCTACCTAATCTACCATCTGTCGGGATTAAACTATCCAACAGACTCTATTCTCTAAATTCTACAAAAGAAATTTAAAAAGCAATCAAGTTAGGATTGAACAGTCTAACTTGATGCTGGTCTATGGCATAAAAACAAGCTACACATAAACATTATTTTGCACAAAATTTAAAACAAAAATGGAAGGCTTGAGATCTGAAATTTCAAAGTATTTCCTTCACCTTTTTACAGCTCTGTTTTGACTCTTACTTGAGCTGTCTTTCCTTTGCTAACTGGTTCAGATTTTAAGCTGTTTAGAACCATATTTTTACATCTTTTGACTCAGAATTTGAAACAGATTTGAGTCATTCTCTCTTTGAAACTTTAGGTTCAGATTTTGAGCATGTTTGAACCTTCAATTTCTATCCTAAACTATCTACTGATAATCCAAGATTAAACAGTTTGGAAAATCGAATTCACTATCCTATCAGTAGAAAATTTAAAACTAATTAGTCAAGATTAAATAGTTTGAATAACTAGAAGTGTGTTCTTCAGGAGTGGCATTTGAGCTTACACACTTTCATATTTGTTTCTCTCTTTGGTATAGGGCTATACCTTCCTTGTTTTCACAATCTGCCCTCTTTTCTTTCTTTTCTTTGTTTTTGTATTTTTGATTTTTTATAACATTGAATGCAATGATGGATGGAGTATTTATAATGAGAAAAAGATAAAAAGGCTTTTGGAACATAACATGTATCAAGAGAAGTAATGCTTAAGCATCCTGCCATTGACAGGATCCCCAAACAATCCTGCTCCATTCAACTTCTGCAAGAAAAATACATTGTTACCAGCAGCTGAATGGATAGAGTAAGGGCCAAGCCATAAGTTGTCAAATTTTTTGTGCTTTCCCTTGTCTTCCCTACTTGAGTCCCACTTAAAAACTTTGTCCCCAATCTTGAAATTGTTGGCCTTTTTTCTTCTGTCAAAAATCTTTTTAATGTTGTCCTGCTTCTGTAATGATTTTTTGTAAACTTCCTCTCTAGTTTGCTGAATATGAATGGTCTGATTTATTCTTCTGATCATGTCATTATCTTCAGTTTTCAACTCTTGAATCAACTTCATAACTGGTACACCAAGGCTGTTTGGAAAAATTGCATTAGTACCATACAGAAGCTGGAAAGGTGACATGCCAATAGATTTCTCCAAAGTCAATCTGTCAGCCCAAAGTGCATGAACTAACTTTGTGTGCCAAGAATTTTTGTTGTCTTCCAACAGTTTCTTGATTATGTTCACTAAACTCTTGTTTGAGGATTCTGCAAGTCCATTACCTTGAGGGTAATAGGTCGTGGAATGCCCCAATGTTATTTGATACCTATGACAGAATTCAACCATCTTCTTTGATCCAAATGCTGCTGCATTATCAGTGATGGTCTTGGTAGGATAGCCAAATCTGGAGAGAATGTTAGTCTCCATGAATTTTATAATAATGGAATCATTGGTCTACCTACAAGGTATGGCTTCTATCCACTTCGTGAAATAGTCTGTGGTAGTGAGAATCCATCTATGCTGGGCAGAAGATGGTGGATGTATTTCTAATATGAAGTCAAGTCCCCACTGTTGAGAAGGGGCTTCAGCAGTGATTGGATGCAGAGGTAAGGGTAGCAGTTTTCTTTTGCCTTAAAAAAGTTGACATTTATGACAGGCTATGATCATCTTGTGCACATCATGGAAAAGAGTATGCCAATAGAAACCAGCCCTCAAATTTTTTTTGGCTGTTGTCTTCTAGTACAAATGACCTCCACACTCTCCTTCATGGAATTGGTGCTTAACCTTCTTTGCATCAAACTCAGGAAAAAATTTAAGCAATACACCACTTTCATTTTTCCAATAAAGACATCTATCTATAATGCAATAGTTTACAGCTTTTAACTTTAGGAACCTTGCCTTTGTTTTTGTCAAACCAGGAGGTGTATTCAAATTAAGAAAAATATAAACAATATAAGCATACCAAGGAGAATTCATAAAATGGTCTTCAACAGTGGGAGTTGAGAATCCTTCTTGGTTATTCAAAGCGTCAATCATATTAATATTAAGAACTTCAAAATTGGATTCAGCCATTAATATAGCTAGACCTTGGCCTTTGATGAGTTTAGTGGGTTTTATCTCTAAATCATATTCAAGGATAATAGAAATCCACTTACCTCTCTTACCATCTGGGTCCTGTGTTAGAATGTCTTTAACAACTGAGTTTGAGAAAAAGGCAATGATGTGTGAGTGAAGGATGTACACTCTGAAGTATTTCAAAGCTTTAAACAAAGAAAAAGCTTGCTTCTCCATAATGTTATACTTCAAAGGGGCATCCCTCAACGCGTTACTAAAGAATGCAATAGGCTACTCTTGTCCTTGTGGATTTTTCTGTAAAAGGACAGTAGCTATGGTATGTTCTGATGCAAACGAAAAAATATAAAAATCCTTTGAAAAATTAGGACTTAATTAGAACCGGTGTTTTGGTTAACGCTTGTTTCACCAGCTTGAAGGAATCCTTTGCTTCCAAGGTCCATTTTACCCCTTGCTCCTTCTTCAACATGTTTGTTATATTCCTAAGGAGCTCAACCAAGTTGGGGATGAACCTTCTCAAAAAGTTAATCTTTCCAACGAAAGATTGCAACTCCTTGATGTTCCGAGGATGAGAGATTTGCAATATGGCCTCAATCCTCTTGGCATCTATTTTAATACCCTCTTCTGAAATAATGTGCCCAGGAAGTTTACCTTCTTGGAGCCCAAATAGTGTTTTCCTAGGGTTTAAAGATATCCCAAACTTTCTGCATTTGTCGAAAATTTTTCTTAAATGTTTTAAATGCTCTTCATCTGTCTTTGAAAACATAGTGACATCATCAAGGTATATAATGATGAAGTAGCCCAACTCTTCCGAGAATGCTATGTCCATGGCTCTCTAAAAATTTGCTCCAGCATTCATTAGACCAAAGGGCATTTTCACATACATGAGAGTGCCCCATGGTGTAGTAAAGGCTGTCTTTAATTGATCAGCAGGGTGAACTAAGATCGGATTGTACCCTGAGTAGCCATTCAGCAAAGAAATTATTCTATACCCTACCACCCTTTGTAAAATATGATCCATCTTAGGTAAAGGGTAGTTATCTTTTAATGAAGCTTTTTTTAAGTCTCTAAAGTCTATAAAAAGCCTGATCTCTCCAGTTTTCTTCCTAACTGACACCAGATTAAACACCCACTCAGAATATCTAATAGGGACAATAATACCAGCATCGTACATTTTCATGATCTCCTTCTCGACCAGGGGCAGCTGAACAGGGTTTATTCTGTGCAGTTTCTGTTTGAATGGTTTTTTATTCTCCTTGAGAGAGATTTTGTGTTGTATTATTTCAGTGTCATAGGATTTCAGATATTCATAACTCCACGCAAAAACATCAGAAAATTCTTTAAACAACTCTATGTATTTGAGTTTAATGTGAGCTGGTAAAGTTTTAGACAGTTTAATCATTTTCGGTTTTTTCTCACTGCCTATATTGCACTCTTCCACTTCAGTCTCTACAGGTTCCAGTTTTGGTTTATTTGCCACATCGTTAAAATCAAACAACTCTTCTAATGGTGTCATATTGCTTGGAAACCTTTCATCTTTAGAGTGCAGAGTTTCTAACTCCTCTGTTTCTAACTCTGCATTCAATTCTGTTTTATTTTTAAGTTTTCTAGTCAGAAGATTAATATTGACAAGCTCAGGAGACGACTCTTCTTCGCCAAGAAAATTTTCTTCACTGTAGTCTGTTTCATAATCTGAGTCCGAACTGTTTAGTTCGAATTCATTTGTGAATTGCATGAAGTCTTCTATTTATTTGTCTCCGTCAAACACCTGCCAATGATTTTCATTATCAGGCACGGCTGGTCTAAATTTTATCTGAGTTGTGCAATCTTTGGTGTCATATGGCGTTAAGCATGTTCTAGCTGTAAAGGCTAAATTGTGGGCTGCAATATTTCTTTTTCTTGGGACAAAAATCAGTTTGAACTCCTCAAACGTTTTTAAAAGGTCCATGACATCGTTTTGGTAGGCCCTAAGTCTGGGATGATTCGCGTTATACTCCCCATTGACTTGCCTAATTACTAACTCTGAATCCCCATACACATTGATTGTTTCGGCTCCTAACTTTTTCAATAGATGTAAGCCTAAAAGCAGGGATTCATATTCCGCTATGTTGTTAGAACACTGAAAGTTTAATTTTCAGGAAATGCTTTCTGTGTGATTGTTTTAAGTGTTGCATATCAAAACGCCTGCACCAGCGTTAGTTCTAGTGCATGACCCGTCAAAGTACATACTCCACAAAGGGTTATTTTCGATTTTGTCTATTTGGTGTTTGTCCTCTTCAACTAAAGTGCTTACGGGTTTTGTGGAAGCTCAGCAATTAGTTTTATTTGTTTCAACTCCTCAGGTTTTTCATTGGGTTGAGGATTGTTTTCTTGACTGTCAAGGTTTAAGAGAAATGGACAGATGACTTGTAGCTCAAGACTTGTGTTTTGTTTGCTAGAGTTTACAGGTTCAGAAAACTATTCTGATACTGCTACGTTATCTTCTTCCTCCTTTCTATCTGTCATTAAATCAGACAAGGTCACTTGTTCACTAAAAGTTTCATCATTGAAAAGGATAAATGAATCTAGGCTTGTGTCTACAGAATACAGAGGAGATTTTTGTGGTCGGTCTTGACTTGTAACTGTGTATTTCATATGGGACTCCCTATAAAGTCTTCTAGTATGATTGAAAACAGGGATAGTCGCATATGTCATGTCCATTTGCATAGTCCCTTGTAACTTAGCCCCCAAAGATCTTGATAATAGCATTCCATACTTTGGGGGCACATCAGCCACAGCAATATCCATTACTAAGCATTTGGCTGGAATCTGTGCTAAGTTAACGCAAAGGTCTTTGATTAATCCTAAACATTTTACTATGCTTGAGTCAAAGGAGTAAAGATCTTTGTAAGGTCTGGTGATTTCTAGACCCAGGCTCTCCATTATGGCTTTGGGCATTAAATTATGAGAAGCTCCTGAGTCATGCATAACGTTATGTAAAGTTTTTTCATGAACGTTTAAACTTACATAAAAGGGAGGAACGGGTCCCTCTTGATATCTAACTTCAATCTTATGACCAAAAAAAATCTCTGGCTGGTCATCATTAGGATTGAATGTGTCATTATAGTCCTCTATGTTAAAATCCTTCAAAATTTGGGTCCTATACACATGCTGGGCAGCTAACTCAGTCAAGGGAAAAGAGATTTTGATCTTTGAAATTTCCTGCTCTAGGCTGAAAGGAATTTGACTCTTTAAAGTGCTGGTCTCAGCCTTATTAGCTGTCACTCTATCAGCAACTTCAGCTTGCTGATTTTTCCTATTTACATTTGACAAAATGGTTTTAACAGGAGTACTAGCTGAAGTGTTAGTACTACTAAGGTCTGCACTCTGTTTTTCATTGTTTTGAGTGCCTTTCTATTTACCCTTATCAGAATTCCCAACTACTATTTTGTCCTTTTGTTTGACCATCTTAGGCTTGGTTGCAGTGTTGTTTTGTGAATATTTGTCAGAGTTTTTGTTGTCAGTGGCTTGCTGACTAGTTTTGCTTCTAAGGTCATATTCTCTTTGAGATTCTATGATGACATTTTCCATGTCTTGATAATAACTTTCATCATCATCTCTTTTGTCATCATAAGGTGTGTATAAACCTTTTTTTCTATCATAATGAATCTCAAAGTCATCATTTTCTAACCCCAGCATGTTGATGTCATCTTCCTTTGTTATCTCATATGTTTCCTCAACCTCACTTACATAGTTTTGATGAAAGGGAGGAGTGATCTATTGGTCATCTTCCCTAGGTCTTTTTGGAGGTTTGTTCCTTCTAAAATTCTAATTCTGGTTTTGGTTTCTGTTTTGAGGAGTAGTTTGGCTTTAAATGGCTTGTGCTCTCTCAAGGATGCTCATTTTCTTCATCATCTCCTCCATAATTCTCTCCATCTTTGAGTTGGAAGTAGAAGGTGTGTTTTCCTCTCTAAAATACACTCTCTTCTCATTTTTCATTCTTGCTCTCTTCTCTATCAAGTTGACTTCCACAACAAGAGAGTTGTAGGATCTCTCTCTCTCAACTGATAGGCCATCTCAGGGTCAAACCCTTCAGGAAACTTGTTTAAAGCTGAGCCTTGTAGAGGTTTTAGATCTGGGGAAACGGCATTATACACACTGTTAAATCTAGTGCAATAAGCTTGCACACTTTCCCCAGTGTTTCTATGGAGGTTCTTGTAATCAGAAAGGACTTGGAGAGGATTCTTCTTTACTGTTGGTAAAATGTCTGATGGAAGGCTTGGAGATAATTGATACTATGGGGGGTTAAGCCTTTGAACCATTTTATTACTTCTCCTCCCAGACTCTGAGCAAATAGTCTAATTTTGACAGAATCATCATCAATTTCATTTATGTCAAAGTAGTCATTCATCTTATCCACATGTTGTGATGCAGTTGTAGCATTACTAGCATCATATAATGGAATTTTGGACTGATAGTCCTGTGGGAGATTGACTAATGGTACAGGAAGGACTAAGGGAGCATACCATGCTGCCATGATATGTACTGGGGGTGGATTCACAAGAGGTGGATTAACAAGAGGGAAAGTGGGTTGAACTGGAGTGGTTTGAACAGCGGATGTAGGGTGAGTAGAAGTGGACGGACCAGGAGTAGATTGTTGAACTGATTTTGGATGAGAGACACCTAGGTTGTGAAGGAAATGTAAATCAGGAGGTGTTGTTTCTCTGCTACCAGGATGTTCACTTGTTTCAGGAGATGAAAGTGAAGCCTCAGAATCTAACTGATCTAAATCATCAAGAGACCTAGTTCTAAAGGGATTTACTAAGTCAACTTGTGATTGTTGTAGAGCTGAAAGATTTTCAGAAACTGAATTAGCTCTCAAGGGTGATCTGAAAACAGTTGATAATTTAATCCTAGGAGACTTCCTAAGGATACTTTCTGGGTTATCAGCTATATTAGGTGGATCAGGGTCAGGATAGGCTGTAGTGTGAATCTTTCTAGGAGCCACTATGCTGTGTTTTTCAGACCCAAATAAACAAGAAAAGCTCAACTAGGTATGACAATATTTGAGAGGTTAACTAATCTGTTTAGACAAAATTTTAATCCTACAGTCCCGTAACTGGGTTTAAATGATATTATAAGCATAAGGGTTCTTCCTAGTGGAGTCTTAAGGTCTGTTCGGATTGTGGAGTCGCCAAGTGGAAACTTTTAACTCTTTTTCAGAGGTAAAAGGTTTTACAATCTGAAATATTTTTTTTGGTGTCTTTTTGAGCTATTTTTTAGTTATGTGGTTTCTAAGAATGTCCTAACTCTGTTTCAAAACTTAGCTAGGGTTATGAGACAAATACAGTCTACTCTTATGGCTAAGCCAACCAATTTTTCAAGGTTAGATAAAAACTTATGAGAATCATAGGGTTTGCCTAGTTTGTCACTGATTCAAACAAGTTTCATCATGATTACCATTGCTTGGTAGTGCTTGAAAAGGCTTCTTTTATTTACTGCACAATTTTCTTGAATCAAGGGTTTTCTGAGGTCTTTAAAGGTACCTAGACCAAAAACACTCAAAATCCCCAGTGGAGTTGCCAGAAATGTTAGTTGCTGGTGGCTCAGCTGGTTAACATATCAAATTTTCTTTGAACCAAAATTTCTGATAACCTATGATTACCTTAAAATGCAAATTACTCAGAAATTTTCCCTAGTGGAGTCGCCAGAAATGTTAGCTCCTTGTAATCAGCAAGATTGGAAAAAGTCTGACTGCATGGAGAACATTGTTTCAACCAATTTGGGATTGTAGGATCTAGCCCTCCTGAATCCGGAGATGGATCTCTCCAATAAGTGAAAAGATGGATTTGTCTTTGAAGTTTTAGGTAATGATATTAGGTTAGTTATGAAGGTCGAGGGTTTGTTTTGTTTTTTGGATGGTTGAGCATGATTACTATTTGAGGTGGAGAGTTCTAAATGCAAAGAGTTTCAAAGGTGAGAAGTTGCAAGCAAATAGAAGAAGCTTTGGCAAGGAAGATAGATAATTGCAGGTTTTAGTCCATCGTGTGGTATCAATGCCTCATGAATTACTCATGAAACGTGGAGTTGAACCTTGCGAATGATTCCCTTTGATGAATTGAAGGCGGGAGGATCATCACCCTCAGCCTTTGAATTTTCTTCAGTATAGCAGAAAAACCATTTAAACCCTGCAAAATACGAACACCATTATAAAATCTTGCATATATAGGTTTACTTCTTCAGAAGGCGCGTGGAGAGAGAATGGCCATTGGATGGCATCATCTAATGGTCGAGATTTATTAGAGGAGGTCAAGGGAGAGGCGGAAGAAGAATTTAAATCGGAGCCGTCAATCGCGCAGAGATCGACGGTGAATAAATAACGTGAAGGGGTCGCATTATTTGGAAAAATAAAATAAAAAGTAGAGAAAAAGGTTTAAAACCTTTGTTTCGGAAAAAATGGTTGAAAAATGAGTGGGGAGCTCGAGACGAACATGGGCCGTCGGATGAGATCGGCCCACGCGATCAACGGTGGAGATCGGGTACCACAAAACCATAGAAACATGCCCCGAACTTCAAAACCTTTAATTAAACCACACTGTATAATGTTCCCGGTTCCGAATTCGGTGACTATGCGAGGAAACCATGGAGATTCGTTCCAATCATTTTTTGATGCGTGGATGTGGACGTGGCGCTGGGGACCACCGGCTCTTATGGGACCGTTGACCACCGCTGTGGACGAGGGGACTGGGGTGATGGAGTGTGGGTCGTCGATCTGCAGATCAGATCGACGACGGAGATGTCTTTAAATAACTGCGTCATACCACGTTTATCTTACGGGCCTCTTCAGAGCGCGATCACCGTCCGATGAGCTGGCCTCAGATCAGACAGCGCACGTCAATATCGCGCCAAGCTGATATCCGAATTTTAATGCCCGAGGAAATCGGTATGGCCATACTGCCCAAGGCCACGTGTCGGTCGGCGACGCTGATCGCTGCCGATTGGGGAAAACCGCTTTCCTCTCAAAAGAGATGCTATCAACCCGCCCGGTTTTGAATAGTTAATGACCGAAAATATTTAAAACCCAAAAATTTAATATAACAAAGGTTTAAGTTTTGGGGGCGGAAAATATATTTGCAATACGGTTCGGCGCCCGTCTGCGGGGCCGTGGGTTATATGGAAAGAAATATGACCGGGGGTTTTATTCACAGGGCTAATCGGCATCGAGTAATGTGATAAGTGCTTGGATGGCTAGCGCTTGGTTCCAGAACCAAGGCATATGTAGTGGAAATGGTTAAGGTCTTAGCCCAAGGGGGCTTAAACCTTAACACAAAAATATGTATTTTTATGAATTTTTTGATGTTTTTCGAAGGTTTTGTGGGTTTCGATAAGGCAAATAAGGGGTCTTAAACCTTATCAAAGGGGTTTTGATGAAGGGGAATGGGGAAAAACATGAAAATGAGGGATTTTAATGGGGAATAAAGGAGTAAAAATGAGGTTAGTTTTGGAAATGGAAGGAAGGGGAAAATGGTGTTTGCAACAGTATTTTGCCTTTGAAATCAGCAGGATTTCTGAGTGTAAAATGAGCACAGTAGTGAATATTCGGACGGAGGCATGAGGCCTTCAAGAGTCTTCAAGAGGTAACACTTTTTAGCAGTAAAATTTGTTCCT
This sequence comes from Pinus albicaulis, assembly GCA_034641835.2. Lineage (NCBI taxonomy): Eukaryota > Viridiplantae > Streptophyta > Pinopsida > Pinales > Pinaceae > Pinus > Pinus albicaulis. Next base: position 41,258 of record JAXQQM020066618.1, on the reverse strand, counting down.
TGAAGACTTCAAAAATGTTTTAGCCAACATTTGATATAAAAAAATTTATAACTGGCTAACAAAGGCCTATTATTTTTGTCCCATTGTTTATTGCACATCCAAAACTCATTTCTGAATCCACTCTCATATCAGACTCTAGGAACGAAACAGAGCGAAGACATCATATCAGATCCAGACTCCCTGGAATATGTAATCCTCTCTTGTTTTCAAATCTTTATTAGGCCCCATATGGGTAAAATTATTTTACTATGGATACATGAATCCAATGGAGTATATTACCCAAAACAAAAAATTGTGACATTGATTGATTACCCTGTTTAGTTGCAATCTCTATTCAGTGGAGGTTGGTCACTTCAAGACTCTTGGTCTATGAAGGACCACTATATTGCTTCAGGGTCGACCATCACCCTTAACCTACACCCGAGAGGGGGTGTTGTGGATATGGGAAAAAATCGAGTTGCAGGGGGTGAAAGGGGGAAAAAAAATCCTCAAAACAAGAGCAAACTAATGGAGGCCCATCCTACAAGAATATTTTACAGGGAAAAAACCTGCACTAGTAGCTCCAAAACAAGATGGAAATGCCCCACGGTAAAACAGATGGACCAAACATCATCATTGAAGATAAATAGTCTATAAATAGAGGAACATTGCACGACATATGAATCACAAGAGATAATATGTCGTTTTGAATTTTTTTGGCCTAAACTAATGGAGATTTTCCATTGGATTTTTAGAAACTACACCACAGACTCTTAAATTAATCTCTACTCCAAAGGGTTTTTTATTGTAAAATTTCAATCCTCGGAGGCGAGAGATATTTTTATACGAGAATGGTTATGGTTCTAGGGATCTACAGGCGTTTTCATCACCCCATTGTTCCCAGATTTTGATGTAAACACTATGATAGTCACTAGAATGTTGGTATGGGTAACTTTGTACAATCTCCCCCTCCACTTCTGGAATGACCAGGTTCTTTAAGGTATTGGGAACATCATTGGATGCTACATCAAAACGGATATACAAATATTAGAGGAGAGAATCTACACTTTCGCACGTGTCTATGTGGAAGTATATCTTAGAAAAGGACTACTGGAAAGCATCCTGATGATCCACAAACAGAAAAACTGGTTGCAACCTGTAGACTATGAAAACATTACATTCAGATGCAAACTTTTTAGGCAGAAGAGACACTTATAAAACACATGTACTGATGCCAAGAAAGAAAACAAAAAAAAGAAGAAGAGTGGGAAACAAAAAAAAGGTTGGCAATATCCTCCACCTGTGCTGGAGGAGGATGTGGAAGAAGAAGAAGACAAAATTTCCCCCATGAAAAAAAATCAAACAAAAAATGAACCAGAGGTACAAGGAAATGTTTCTTGATAGATCATTTTGATCTACAAACTCTTCCGAAACAATCAGACATGAATCAGGAGGACACAAGAAACTGTGGGAATAAATGACATCATATTTCAAATAAGGACAATGGAACCCAAGTGGAATATAATCAAATTTTCCTTGTCTCTACCATGCCATCACAACGTGAATGGTGTAAAGTAGAGAAGAAAAAAGGAAGAAAAGCATGATACGCATGGCTCTCTCCCCACTCTGGTGTCTGGGATTTCTCTTCTTTCTTGTGTTGTATGTTTTTCTTTCTTTCCTCCTCCACTATTTTTTTTTGACACATCTTTGTTGCTTGCATCTGGGGTCTATAATATTAATCCCTTGGGTTTAATATTATTCCCTTGGGTTTCTAATCCTTTGGTGTTTTAGTATTAATCCATTGGGTTTATGATATCAATCCCTTGGGTTTATTAATCTAAGGGTTCATACTCCTAGGTTATAATATTATTCATAGGGTTTATCATATTAATCCTAGTGTTTAATAAAATCTATTGGGTTTATAATCATGGTCAACCATGGTCCAACATCACATTGTGACAAAGATTGTCTCCATATGAAAGTAAACCATGGTCAACCATGATCAATAATCATCGACCATGGTCAATCATGGTCAACCATGATCCAATGCTACATTGTTGCAAATATTTTCTCAATATGAAAATTAATCATGGGCAACCATGGTCCAATGTCGCATTGTGCCAAATATTTTCCCAATGTGAAAATAAGCCATGGTGAACCATCGTTTATTTTAATATTTATTATATTTATCATAGGGTTTATATACCTTGTTTTATAATATTTATGTTATGGTTATAATAAATAATATAAATTATAAAAGAAACAATATTTAATTTTTTTTAATAATAATAATAATATGAATTAATTAAAAATAAATAAAATCAAGATATTCTTATTACTATTAATGAATTAATATAGATTAATTATTATTAATTATTATTTATACCCAAATTTAAGCTTTTGTGATCCAATTTGTACTCAATAAACTGTTTGGGTAAAATTCACATCAAATTGTTGGATCGACACGTTTTGAACTACACAGTGTAGTTTATCATTAAGGCTAAGATATTAATATTTTTAAATATTAAATATTAATTAAATAATTATATTTACACATCTCATATTTGTGATTGTTAATAATAATTATATACAATAATTATTTTTAATTAATTAATTATTCTAGTTTATTAATTATTGTAATTAAATATTATTATTATCATTTATTATCATAATTAATTAAATATTATTAAATAAAAAGTAATTAATTAATTAATCATTATTATTTATTTGATAATAATCATTATTTGAATTTATGCTTCTGTGATCATAGTAATTTTTTCAAAGTCTTTCGGTGTAATCACATTGGACAAAAAAATTTCGATGTGTTTTGAACCATCTAGTGTGGTTCATCTTCACGATGAGATGAGAAATCAAATCGAGTCATTAAGCTTATATAGATGTAGATAAGGCCAAGTAGCTATTGGAATAACAAGTAGTTTGACTAGAAAGAAAAATTATTTATGATAAAACAATATTTTTATTTAATATTATTATAAAAATGTACTACTGAGTATAAATCAACCATTAGAATAACGGCTAGTTTGACTCAAAAGACCAATTTTATTTATTTATTATTTTTATTATTATTATTTATTTTTATTTTTATTTTATATATATATATATATATATATATATATATATATATATAATACAAATAAAAATAAATAATAATAATAAAGAATAAATAAATAAAATCATTCTTGAGCTAAATATATATATCAATTAATGAATAAATAAATAAATAATTAAGTGGGGGATAAGACCTAGGAGTAGAGGGCAGGGATCCAACACCTGCTAATGTTCAAGCCATCGTCTCTATTGAGATTTGCAGGTCTTTTTCAATCTCTAAAGCCTCCCTTAATTTACAGTGATGAAAATGGTCAATCCGAGCAATAACCTTAGCTTCTTCGATGCATATGTGATGGTTTGTCTTTTCAACATGTTAAGCTAGGGTTGAGTAACGGGATCCCCCATGCCTAAGGTCAGCAGCATGCTCACAAATCCTTTGATTAATGGATCAACCAGTTTTGTCAATGTAAAGAGTCCCACAGGGGAATGGGATGATGTAAACACCTTTTCCATCCTTGGGATTCACGGGAACGTTAACCGATCTGAGGGAGTTGCGAATGGTATTCAGGGTTTTGAAAGTAGAAGAAATATTATGCTTCTTAAGGATCCTAGCGATCTTATCAGTGGTTCCTTGAATAAAGGGAAGGTGCACTCCAGAAGACCATGCTTTGGGATCGTTTTTATTCATATTATGACCTTTTTCTAATTTAAGAAAAGCTCTAATTCCTTGGCATTTACTATAATTTTTCTTACTGAAGACATCGAGGAGATGGGTTTTTTCTCCTTCAAAGTGAGATTCATTAGATATTCTCAGCGCCCTAGTGGCTAAGGTGTTGAGGATGCCTAACTTTTGAGCAGGGAAATGATGCGAGTTAGCATGAAGATATTGCTCCGTATGTGTTTTCTTCCAAAAAACCTGGTGGGAGAAAGAACCATCTTCCTTTCTAGAAATAAGAACGTCCAGGAAAGGAAGGCTACCATTAACCTCTTTTTCCAGCGTGAACTTAATGGAAGATGATTGACTATTGAGATTAAGGAAAAAATGGTCTAACTTATCTTTTCCATGAGGCCAGACAATGTAGGTGTCATCTACAAACCTCTTCGAGAGTTTATGCTGGAATAGAGAAGAAGAGAGGGCCTTAGATTCAAAGTCCTCCATGAAAATATTAGCTACAATAGGGGATAGGGGGGAACCCATGGCTGCACCACAGGCCTGCTCGAAGAATTCACCTTCGACGTTGAAGAACGTCGAGGTGAGGAAGATTTCAACTAAATGGGTAGTATCGAGATCGGTAATGAGATTGATGACATTAATAGCCCTATTAATGGGAATATTGGTGTAAATATAAACCACATCGAAGCTAACCAACTTATCATCTAGATATAATTTTATGCCCTTAAGCTCATTAACAAAAGAGGACTAATACTTGACAAAGGATTCGGTGCGACCAATGAGGGGCTTAAGCTTATTCACTAGATATTTAGCTATGAGATATGTCGGACCGCCTATGGTATTAACAATGGGCCTAAAGGGAGCACCCTCTTTATGGATCTTAGGAAGACCATAGATTCTAGGAGTGAGAGGATTATTTTCGATAAGCTTATTACTAAGGGCACTAATAGAGCTGCTAGATCTAATGGCTATAGCAACAACTTTAGAAACCTTTTTTAGGGGATTTTTATCAAGATTTTTGTAGCTCCTGCTATTCTCCAAGTGATATAACATTTTCTTCCTGTAATAATCTTTGTTCAGGATCAGAGTAGCACCACCTTTGTCAGCTTTAAGAACAACAATCTCCTTATTATTGTTTAAGGATTTTAGAGCCTCAAATTTAGGCTTACTAATGTTTCTCCTGGGCGGTTTTGCTTACATAAATGAAAAATTCTTGAATGATACAAATGCCAAAACCTCTTTTCTATATATAGGAGTCCATGGGGCCACAATGTAATCCTAGCCGACCTAACAATAATATTGTAAGGGCACAATAATAACAATATGGGGTTTATAGTAACAACAGTAAGGGACTATGCTAGTAATATAGGGACCTAATAGGGTGTTTGCATATACAAGGTGACATGACTAATAGAAAAGGAAATGCCATGTTATGTACAAGCCAAATATAAAAGGATATGAACTAAACAATGGTACATAGTTGAATGTACTTCGCATGCATTACATGTGGCTTATAATTATAATGTTCCATGTGAAAATGGAAAAGAAGGTCACGTGGATATTTTAGAAAAGGGAAATTGCTTTGTCAATTGATATTATTGTGGTTTAAGAAAATAATACAAATAGCCTAAGATAGAAAAATAAATTCCATGGTATGTACAAGTCAAATATAAAAGGAATTCAACGACTATCCCAAACAGTTGGGGTTGTTGGAGTTATTGTGGTTTAAGAAAATAATACAAATAGCCTAAGATAGAAAAATAAATTCCATGGTATGTACAAGTCAAATATAAAAGGAATTCAACGACCATCCCAAACAGTTGGGGTTGTTGGAGAGCCTTGGCCTGGGTCATTTTTCCTTTGTTGACATAGGCATGTTAATGCACATTTCAACAACTATGTATATACGAAACTATTATTTTCATTGTTATCCAATGGCTCTCATGGGGTGTTTTCCTATACAAGGTGAAATGAGGAATAGAAAAGGAAATTCCATGTTATGCACAAGTCAAATATAAAAGAATATCAACTAAACAATGGTACAAAGTTGCATGTAATTCACATGCATTACATGTGGGAGTATGTTTGACTTTGAGATAGAGGGGATATAGGGTTAGTTTATAATTATAATGTTCCATGTGAAAATGGAAAAGAAGTTCACGAGGATATATTAGAGAAGGGGAATTGCTTCATCAATTGATATTATTGTGGTTTAATAAAATAATACAAATATTTTAAGATAGTTACGCTTGTACTTTTTTGAAAAGCGAAATTGCTTCATCAATTGATATATTGTGGTTTAAGAAAATAATACAAATAACTTAAGATAGTTATGCTTATACTCTTTTTTAACATAGATATTGAGTTATAATGATATTTAAGAAATTATGTGGAACTAGAAAGCTACCCATTTTAATAAACATTAACAAAAATATTCCCATTAACTACTTAATAAAACAATTTATTTTAATGGAAGTGATGTGAGGCATATGAATCATTTATGTATATTATTTAAATATTTAATGAATCTTTATATTGAGTAAATATAAAATAAAATAATGATAATGAAAAGTTTAGAAAGAAATCATAGACTATTAAAAATCTAAGAAAGAGAAAGATAAAGGTTTGAAGTTAACAATAGAGAGAAAATGAAGATGTGATACATCTAGAGTTATAAAAATATGGACAAACTTTTGAAAAATAAACATATATATGTATGTATGTATGTATGTTTAATATGCTAATTGGTATTATTATAAATGGAAAATGACTTTCATTCACACATATCAACTACTTTATTAATTTGGTGAAAATTAGGAATCTGGCTTCTGTCATCCATAAATTGTGGAAAAAAAATTTAGGTGAAAATTGTTAAATCATGTGTTTGGTAAAAATGTCTAATTAGTAGTTATTAAAATAATTTACTTGAAATAAATATTGAAATATTTGTTTATTATTAATTTCTTCATAATATTATATATAAATTCTTGATAAAAACAGAAAAAGAAAAATACAATATTTTAACTATAAAATAGTTTAATAATAACATGTAAAATTAAGTCATTTTAATTATAGATAAATATTTTAATTATAACATGTCAAATAAATAAAAGTCACTAATAATACCATTTTAATTATAAAATATTTTAATAATAATATGTGAAATCAAATATTCACAACAACCACTCAGTGACTAATAATGCCATTTTAATTATAAAATATTTTAATAATAATATGTGGAATCAAATATTCACAACAACCACTCATCATGAAATTTGGTAATATAATAAATATATGATTGAAATTTAATTAGATAAAGTTAAAATAAATATTTGGATGATAGTTCATAGAGAATATCTCATGAGATAACCTTGAAATAAATATTTGGATGATAGTTGATAGAGAAAATAAATAGTTAGTGCAGAAGATGTCTGTTTTCAATTTCGTTCGAGGATCACTCATAATGACCGACCAGTTCATTTCAATGGATAATAAATTGTGCAGATAATTTTCTTTTTAATATGTGGAGCCAAATATAAAAGGATATGAACTAAACAATGGTACATAGTTGAATGTAAAATGGAAAAGAAGGTCACGTGGATATTTTAGAAAAGGGTTGTTGGAGAGCCTTGGCCTGGGTCATTTGCCCTTTGTTGACATAGGCATGTTAATGCACATTTCAACAACTATGTATATACGAAACTATTATTTTCATTGTTATCCAATGGCTCTCATGAGGTGTTTTCCTATACAAGGTGAAATGAGGAATAGAAAAGGAAATTCCATGTTATGCACAAGTCAAATATAAAAGAATATCAACTAAACAATGGTACAAAGTTGCATGTAATTCACATGCATTACATGTGGGAGTATGTTTGACTTTGAGATAGAGGGGATATAGGGTTAGTTTATAATTATAATGTTCCATGTGAAAATGGAAAAGAAGTTCATGAGCATATATTAGAGAAGGGGAATTGCTTCATCAATTGATATTATTGTGGTTTAATAAAATAATACAAATATTTTAAGATAGTTACGCTTGTACTTTTTTGAAAAGCGAAATTGCTTCATCAATTGATATATTGTGGTTTAAGAAAATAATACAAATAACTTAAGATAGTTATGCTTATACTCTTTTTTAACATAGATATTGAGTTATAATGATATTTAAGAAATTGATGTGAACTAGAAAGCTACCCATTTTAATAGATATTAACAAAAATATTCCCATTAACTACTTAATAAAACAATTTATTTTAATGGAAGTGATGTGAGGTGTGAAATATTGACCATTTTATGTATATTATTTAAATATTCAATCAATCTTTTGACATTGGAGTAAAATATAAAATAAAATAATGATAATTAGAAAAACGTTTAGAAAGAAATTTAATTATTTAAAAATCTAAGAAAGAGAAAGATAAAGGTTTGAAGTTAACAATAGAGAGAAAATGAAGATGTGATACATCTAGAGTTATAAAAATATGGACAAACTTTTGAAAAATAAACATATATATATATATATATGTATGTATGTATGTATGTATGTATGTATGTATGTATGTATGTATGTATGTATGTTTAATATGCTAATTGGTATTATTATAAATGGAAAATGATGTTCATTCACACATATCAACTACTTTATTAATTTGGTGAAAATTAGGAATCTGGCTTCTGTCATCCATAAATTGTGGAAAAAAAATTTAGGTGAAAATTGTTAAATCATGTGTTTGGTAAAAATGTCTAATTAGTAGTTATTAAAATAATTTACTTGAAATAAATATTGAAATATTTGTTTATTAGTAATTTCTTCATAATATTATATATAAATTCTTGAAAAAAAAAAGAAAAAGAAAAATACAATATTTTAACTATAAAATAGTTTAATAATAACATGTAAAATTAAGTCATTTTAATTATAGATAAATATTTTAATTATAACATGTCAAATAAATAAAAGTCACTAATAATACCATTTTAATTATAAAATATTTTAATAATAATATGTGAAATCAAATATTCACAACAACCACTCAGTGACTAATAATGCCATTTTAATTATAAAATATTTTAATAATAATATGCGAAATCAAATATTCACAACAACCACTCATCATGAAATTTGGTAATATAATAAATATGTGATTGAAATTTAATTAGATAAAGTTAAAATAAATATTTGGATGATAGTTCATAGAGAATATCTCATGAGATAACCTTGAAATAAATATTTGGATGATAGTTGATAGAGAAAATAAATAGTTAGTGCACAAGATGTCTATTTTCAATTTCGTTCGAGGATCACTCATAATGACCGACCAGTTCATTTCAATGGATAATAAATTGTGCAGATAATTTTCTTTTTAATATGTGGAGCCAAATATAAAAGGATATGAACTAAACAATGGTACATAGTTGAATGTACTTCGCATGCATTACATGTGGCTTATAATTATAATGTTCCATGTGAAAATGGAAAAGAAGGTCACGTGGATATTTTAGAAAAGGGAAATTGCTTTGTCAATTGATATTATTGTGGTTTAAGAAAATAATACATAGAAAAATAAATTCCATGGAGTTGGGGTTGTTGGAGAGCATGTTAATGCACATTTCAACAACTATGTATATACGAAACTATTATTTTCATTGTTATCCAATGGCTCTCATGAGGTGTTTTCCTATACAAGGTGAAATGAGGAATAGAAAAGGAAATTCCATGTTATGCACAAGTCAAATATAAAAGAATATCAACTAAATAATGGTACAAAGTTGCATGTAATTCACATGCATTACATGTGGGAGTATGTTTGACTTTGAGATAGAGGGGATATAGGGTTAGTTTATAATTATAATGTTCCATGTGAAAATGGAAAAGAAGTTCACGAGCATATATTAGAGAAGGGGAATTGCTTCATCAATTGATATTATTGTGGTTTAATAAAATAATACAAATATTTTAAGATAGTTATGCTTGTACTTTTTTGAAAAGCGAAATTGCTTCATCAATTGATATATTGTGGTTTAAGAAAATAATACAAATAACTTAAGATAGTTATGCTTATACTCTTTTTTAACATAGATATTGAGTTATAATGATATTTAAGAAATTGATGTGAACTAGAAAGCTACCCATTTTAATAAACATTAACAAAAATATTCCCATTAACTACTTAATAAAACAATTTATTTTAATGGAAGTGATGTGAGGTGTGAAATATTGACCATTTTATGTATATTATTTAAATATTCAATCAATCTTTTGACATTGGAGTAAAATATAAAATAAAATAATGATAATTAGAAAAAAGTTTAAAAAGAAATTTAATTATTTAAAAATCTAAGAAAGAGAAAGATAAAGGTTTGAAGTTAACAATAGAGAGAAAATGAAGATGTGATACATCTAGAGCTATAAAAATATGGACAAACTTTTGAAAAATAAACATATATATATATGCTAATTGGTATTATTATAAATGGAAAATGATGTCCATTCACACATATCAACTACTATATTAATTTGGTGAAAATTAGGAATCTGGCTTCTGTCATCCATAAATTGTGGAAAAAAAAATTAGGTGAAAATTGTTAAATCATGTGTTTGGTTAGTTATTAAAATAATTTACTTGAAATAAATATTGAAATATTTGTTTATTATTAATTTCTTCTTAATATTATATATAAATTCTTGAAAAAAAACAGAAAAAAAATACAATATTTTAACTATAAAATAGTTTAATAATAACATGTAAAATCAAGTCATTTTAATTGTAAATAAATATTTTAATTATAACATGTCAAATAAATAAACGTCACTAATAATACCATTTTAATATTTATTATATTACCAAATTTCATGATGAGTTTGAACGATTATATCTTAAATAAATTTGATTACATACCATGTGAGAGTGAGTTTATTTTTAGTTTTGAGCTGTGTGTATTTATTTTTTACCACAAGTAACGCGTCTTCGATGTGGAGGTTTCATATTGAATGTGAGTTTCAAGCACTGTGTGAGTGATGGTGTTGGAATCACCCAATTTTTGAAGGCTCTGGGTGAAATGGCGAGAGGCTCGTCAAGCCCAACGGTTCCTCCAGTTTGGAGCAGAGAAATCTTTAGACCAAGGGAGGAGAAGCTTGCCGCAAATTACCCTGGGGTGCATGAGAATTTTAAGCTGGAAGAAAAATATGTAAAATCATTAATCAGATAAATTGTGTGAAGGTTCAATGAAGAATCAGTAGCTAAAGCTCTAGCAGTGAGCACAATTATATAAATTGTGTGAAGGTTCAATGAAGAATCAGTAGCTAAATATCTAGCAGTGAGCACAGTTGTTTCAAATAAAGTTGAATGAAATATTAGTAGTGATGATCAGCAGTGAGCACAGTTGTTTCAAATGAAACTAGCTTTAGACATCTCTGGTTTTAATATACCATTATTAATATGGCCCATGGTTATGCTAGGTTATTAAATACATAGTTTGTAGCCCCCCATAACATGCAGAAAATCTTTATGAAAGTGATATATGAAAAATGTTTATAATATATAAATTGAATTTATTATATAGAAAAAATATATATATATGATTATGACTCTTATAAAAATAATGTTTCTAAAAATATTAAAGGATAGTTTGTTTCCAAAATCATTTTATAATAATCTATTTATAATTAAAAAACAATATATTTCATATTAATTAATAAAAAATGATAAAATAAAATATTTTTTTATTATTATTCTAATTATTGTACTATAAGAATGATGATGTGGAATGTAAACTCTGACTTAAAAAAATACAAAACACTACTGATCAAAATATTGTATTAATATAATACTATTCACATTTATTAATTTTGTATTAATATAATAATATTCACATTTATTCTTTTTATTCTAAGTTGCATGGTCCAATAGTGGTATGAGAGCGGGCCAGGCCTGGGCACTTTCCAGAACCTGTCAGCTCTCAATGAAAAATAGAAAAGAAAAAAAGAACTCTTTCTTCAAATCTCACCACCTGGGGGCAACCCTACGACAAAAGGTTGTATTTCGACTTGGTTTCCCTATTTTGGGGCTATTGATATATCTTTCTTTCGGAATGGAATGTGCCTTTATTAGTTCAAAAGTACCAACTTCACACATAAATAATCAATTCCGTCACCCATGCCGTTATGGAGAATCCTACTCCCATGACTTAAATATCGAAGTTTTTTTTTAGTTGTTGACTCTTTCTTTCGGCATCTTTTAATTTTAAAGGTAGTGTCTTTTTTAGTCATTAAATTTTAAAATAAAAAAAAATTAGTAACTTGTAAATGGTGATTTTATAAGTTTTTTTTTACTTAAATTGCTTTATAAATGGTTGCATATAAAAGTAGACTCCCTCATTGAGCTGGCCACATGGAGGATCATAGTTTTCTATCTTCATCCATGTGATTATTGTAAAAATATATTGATGAGGGTCTCACTTTGTATGAGATAATGCTGGATTGATATAAGTGACTTTGTATCACATAACGCACGAGGCTTCGAGTTTTTTAATTTTTATCAATTAAGTATGTTAGCAAATGAGCTTGAGCAACAACCAAAACTAGAGTCTTAATTCGATCCCAAATCGTAGTTGGAGTTAGATTCAAAGCGATGAACACCATTAAGTTTGTGTCTATCTTCAAACCAACATTACTACGTGGTCATCTTCAAATCACCATTTGTGAGCACTTTCAATCAGCAAAACACTACAACTTCTAGCCAAATTTGGAAATGTTCTACCAACTATTGAGCCCTACAACCAATTTCCAATAGTTTGTGGTCAACTTCAAACCACCATTTCAATATTTTCTCGCTTATTTTTAAACCATCATTAGGGAGCACTTCCATTTCCCATAAGACATCAACTTCTAGTGATATACAAAATTGTTCGAGGAACTCGCTTAGAGCCAAGTTCCAAAGTTGGTGGTCATCCTTAAACCACCACTAGCGGGAAGAATTTGGATTCTCGCTATCAATTTGGTTTGTTGTCTTCCTTAAAACACCATGTGCATAAAACACGTTCACCCATTACTAGTCTCCCTCATCTATATGCTTGGACTCATATACACTTCCTCTACTTGCCCGAGGGTGATTAGTCTTGTTAAGGCTTCGTTGTGCTCCTCTTTTGCTAAGTGGAGGATAGAGTTGGCGATTTTCCTAATGGTTGCCAATATATTGTCATGAGTCTTGGAGAGAATATGTTCATAGATTTTTTCCCATTCATTATACATGTCCTCATCGTCGGTGAGTCTTTGTCTCTCTTGATTATGGAGGGAGAAGATCCTATTGTGATGTCAACATTTAATCATTGATTTGTGAAAAGAGCTTCTTTTTTTCACAATATTTTATCCACCTAAATTTAGAAGATTTCTTCCTCCAAAGTATTTCTTCCTAGGAGCATAAATCCTTTAGCTAGATGACGGTAGCTCCTTTTTTCGTATCTAGCTCTTCTATTTGGCCCTCCAATATGATCCATTGTTGTTTTTTTCTCCATGGAAGTTTCAACCATTTGTTTGGCTTAATGGATGTCTTTGAATTCATCTCTATTCCATTTTTTTAATCATGGCTTTTAGATATTTCATCTTTTGTGGAATTGGAACCCGATCGAACCCGGAGGGGGAGTACGCCTCTTACCACCATTAATTGGATTTATCCAACAATGAAGAATCTTTGAGCCAAAAGCTCATGAATCGAAAGGTTTTTTTCTTTGGGTTGGTTCTAATGTTATCTTCCAAGCACACCGTGACATTGATCGGATCCTCGATATAGTAATATTGGTGCTTCCACAAATAATGTCCCTAGTCCATAATTATTCGGAGACTAGGAACCAATCCAACCTAGGTCACTTCATGGCACCCTCTTTATCTATTATTCCACATGAATAATCCATTGGAGGCATCCATGTCTCTAAGTTGGAGACTTGTCATTAGATCCTTGAAGATTTCAATGTTAGAATCAAGTCTTCACTAGCCACATTTCTTTTCCTCTGGAGATTTTATTAGATTGAAATGACAACCAATAACCCATCACTCTTTAGGGCCTAAATAGTTAATGCACGCAAGTTTGCGAGTGGAGGAAAATTTCTTTCTCGTTGATAATGTATGGTCCATAGACCGTGGTAATTCTAGTAGTGACACTAGAGTGTGTAAGATCAAATTTCCCTAAAAGGATGCATGAGATGACTACTAGATTTGATATGGAGAGATCAACACGGTTCCAAAATATGGAAAGGATACCCGATTGACCTCATGCATCAAGATCCGTAAAGGCACATCCTTTCCGACATTTGCTAGCAGTTTCAACTAACTCGCATAGTCGAATATTTAATACCATGTAACATTATTACTATAGGGTTTTCGTTATGGATTTAATCTTGTAGGAGCCTCTATTTTCCATTCGAATTGAGGCCTTGAATATTCCAATTAGTTAGCTTCATTGAGAAGAATGAGGAATGGAGGGGAAGACATTTTTTCACAATAGTCGCATTAGTTAAGTTAGCCAACATGTTTCCTAATTCATTCCAGAGATGTTTTTTGCTTTTTTGTTCCCTTATTTTATTTTTTTCTTAGTGACTTTGTGGTCTCCTTTAAATTTTGAGTCTAAATGTCATGGCTCAACGAGCTCGATTTTTAGGTACCTTATACTTCCAATCATGGAGATTCAGGTAAGAATGTTGGACAATTTGAAAACAAGGACTATTTGCAAGTCCTTACCTTGTAACTATTCCACAATGCTTGTGTGAGTGGATTCTTCCACATCCATTTCATTTATGTCGTCTTGGGTTCCATCTAAAGATGATTGCTTAGCTTCTTAATTATCTTTATTTGGCTCCTCTTGGGTAGTTTTTTATGGCTTTTCTCTTTTTGCGCTTGTGAGATGTGTTGGGATTCACTAGAATAATTTCATAGATTGGGATATATATCATTTCCAAATCCTTGCTTATGGAAGCATATTTATTGGAGGATTGAAATTCAATGAATTTGGTAGAGCTTGCAATGCTTTGTGTGTAGAAAAGGTCACTATGACATATTTCTCATCATGGAAAGGAAATGTGAAAGTCTTCAATAATGTGCAAATACCAGCTACAATGGGTGACGTGACATGAGAACCTAGGACCTATAAGTGCTAGAGAAAGTCGACAATCGGATAACCAACCCACACTCGATTGAGATCCAAGGTAAGATTAAAAACCAATATGTTTCTATTTTAAAAGACGTTGGGGGCTGGCCATAGCTACATTGCTACTAAATTTATTTAAAGGTGTTTTAAGAGAGTTGAGTCCTTACCTTGTAAGTCTGTTCCACCATGCTTGTATGAGTGGATTCATCCACATCCATTTCCTTTATGTCATCTTGGGTTCCATCAAAAAAATGCTTCTTTGGCTTCTTAAATATCTTTCTTTGGCTCCTCTTGGCTAGTTTTAAGGCTTTTCTCTTTTTGTAGCTGCGAGCTACGTTGGGATTCTCTAGAATAATTTCCTAGATTGGGATATATATCATATTGTGATATGTGAGACCATGCCATCGGGGAAAGTGCATAACCAAGGATTAGAGCACCTTGTTGATTTGGAGCGACGAAGTTATCATCGCATAAAGGACCCTTGATTTGATCAAGGAGAAGATGTATTTCCATCCCAGATTTTTTCATCGTTGAACTACACCCAACACTTTGTGTTGAAGTGTGGAGTCACGAGAAGATGGGAGGAGCATAGTCCTATTCATTACGAGTACCAAACTAAGAGCTTAGCATTGTATGTGGCCATGAGATAGCACATGTATCACCATGCGGATATACAGTGTTGTCACTTAGCAACAGTGTTGATGAGAAGGCCCCATTATTCTTGGAGCATTATGAAGGTAGCTTCATTTATGAAGCACAGGAGGGAGAAATGATAGATGGTAGACATCTTACGATGGAGAGAACTTTCCATTTTAAAGATTAAGTTTCCTTGATGACCATCTCACAACACAAAGAGGAATCTCTACCTACAACATGCATGGAGTCTTATGGGTTCCAATGGGCCTTTGATGAGAGGATCTTATGGAGAGACCTCAATGGAGGTGAACATCAATGTTTCATGCAGTGAAAAGCTATTCATATGGAGGATGTTGGTATTCTACAATGGGAGTATACCAAGGTTGAGCTTGGCATGATTCATCATCTACATTGGGATGAATGGATCTAGATGAGGAGCAAGTTGTTTTCTACCTTCCTGCAGATCTATGATACCGAGCAACAAGAAGCATGGTTGCGTTGGTTGCTTTTGGGTGAGTATGGATACTACCCAACATCTCACATTTTTCAGGATCCATGCCATGTATATCACCGATGACATGCGGTATCAAGAGGCATGGCTGAGCTAGTTATTGATGAGAGAGTTTGGACATATCGTGATATATATTACGTCCTTGTATTTTCTTTTTGTTTGGGATATGTCTCATGTCTTTTCATGTATTTTTGTTTGGGATATATCTCATGTTTATGTATGTATTTGGGTTTGGGACATTGCATAAATCTCACATGATGTGGTATAAGGGAGCTTATTTGTATTTTTCCGATGAGAAATTCCACATGTCCATCAGTATGTTGTTGCTTCATGACCTACATCATGATGATGTAAGATGACAACAATAATTATTGTTGCTTTGGTTACTCTTGGGAGAGTATGGGCTGATTTATCCCATACATTGCATGATATTGATGGAATATGGCAATAGGAGGCCTTACTATGTTGGCTTATGTTGAGTGATTATGGTCATTGTACTTGTTATAATGATGTTTTTGATGGGGGCAATAAGAAGCATTGTTGCGGTGGCTTCTCTTGAGAGAATATGGCCACTACATTTGGTACAATGATGATGTGGTGTGGCGGCAAGAAGCATTGCTACGGTGGATTCCATTGAGAGAGTATGGCTCTCATATCTATATTCATGCAGATTTGGCATGGCATGCAAGAAGCTTTGTTTCGGTGGCTTCTATTGAGAGAGTATGGCTCTCTTACTTTTTTTCATGATGATCTAGCATGGAAGCGGGGAGGATTTGTCTGCGGTGGTTGTTCGGGAGAATATGGTTTGACATTGTTCATGTTTATCCATATGTCTCTACTTCTTGTTTTTTCACTATGTTGATGTTATGTTTGGATCCTACATGGCCAACATGGCTAATGATGAGAGCATTGATGGATGCAATCTACTCTATGTATCATGGGTTGGAGAGATAGTTCATGAGTTGGGACTTTCCACTTTGGGAAGAAACCACTTCATTTCATGTATCTCAAAAATATAGGATATCTTTGGACATCATATGGTTGCCACCGGGAGATTCATTGATGAGGAAGGATATCCAAATTTTTATTTGAAGGCCATTCTAAACATTTTGGAGAGGCATCTTTGGAGTTGGACATGCATGACACATTGTGACGAGATGGTAAGGCCTTTCATATGAGGATGCCATTTGGAGGGAGGATGTTTGTTGTAGCATCCACTATTGCAGTTGCTTGAGGACAAGAAACATTTTGGTGGGGAGGACTGTAATATTCCCAAATTTCCATAAGACAATTCGAATATTAGAGTTCTTAATTTTCATAATTAATTAAGTAAATAAGAGGGTAGAGGGACCCACAAACCCCATTGATGAATAAAATCCACTTTTGATGTGTGTATCCTGGATATTTCAAATATAGATCTACATTATGGAGTAGTGGAGCGACTTCTTAAATGAAGGAAAAGTTTAGATCATGGATCTTAAATGTAAAATCATGAGGATATTGGAGGAGGTCAACCAAGATCATAGTGCATTCAACTTATGATCGGATAGTGGAGGAAGTGGTGCATCTAATGCACACATGATGGAGATAATGGGAATTTAATGCAAAACATGATGGAGATCATGGAAAGACAACACATTCTTCATGGAGGCTAGTGGCCACATAAGCGACGACAATTATGAGGTGGGCCTAGGCTATGGAAGCTCATAATCTATATAATAAAGATGAAGGAACAAAAGAAGGCAAGCTTTAGATTATTATTTCCGATCTATTTAGATCTATTTCTGATCTATTTTGTCATTTTGCATTTCTATGCACACTTATCTCTGTTTAGCTAAGTCTACGGTGTTGTTTAGCACAAGGTGTTTCCGAGCGAAAATCCCACCCTTACCCATGAGGGACTTCGAGTGCCTACTCCGGGGAAGGTTTTCGTTGAGCTCCATTCATCATCTAGCATTGGTGCCATCTTCATCCACACTCATTTGTACTTCTAGCTACGGGAATAACACAATTCATGCTCAAGGGTTTGAGAGGTGGTGGTTGTTTCTAGCATTTCAACTACGAAAACGGTGGAGGAGTCATCCATTCAGCTTGTGCTTCATGTTTAGCATTCCAGGAGTTGTATATTCATATCTGGCATTCAAGTCATTGTATCATACCTCCATGCAATAGCAGTCCCCTCAAGGATTGTGCAGTCCAGTCTTGTAGATCCATTGGAGGAGGGAATTTTTTAGCATTTCGACTTTGGAAATCCCTGTGAGGGATATTTCCTTCACCTTGGGAATATTATTTCCATCATTCTTGAGCTAAATTGTAGCATCTAGCATTAGGCTAGAGAACCTCCATCCTTGATAGCACATTTTTTTGGCAGCGGTTGTGTAGTAGCCGCTGCAATCAATGGAGAAGGATAAAGGAGCTAGATTTTGAGCTTCTAGCTTGAGGATCTAGTGAAGGGATCCTACCTTAAAGCATAGATCCGATTGTGTATCCTATTGCAGCCATATTTTTGATTAGTTCTTACTTTAGATCTGTTAGGAATCTGTAATCAGCAAGATTGGAAAATTCCGATCACAGAAACAACACCGTTTCAATCACTTTGGGATTCTAGGATCTAGCTCTCTTGAATCCGAAGAGGGATCTCTCCAATAAATCCAAAGATGGATTTGTTTTTGAAGTCTTGGGTAATGATATTAGGCTAGTTATTAAGGCCGAGGGTTTGTTTTGTTTTTGGATGGTTGAGCATGATTACTGTTTGAGGTGGAAATTTCTAAGTGCAAAGAGTTTCAAAGGTGTCAAGTTGCAAGCAATCAGAACAAGCTTTGGCCAGAAAGATAGATAATTGCAGGTTTTAGTCCATTGGGCTATGGAGTCATAATAGGGTTTAATTTAAACAATCAGGTTCAAGAGTGGTCCATGGGGCAAGTCATCTATGTCCAAGGATCTCTTTAAAGTTTGATTTATGGAATGAAGTGAGACAAAAAGAAGGGGAATGAAAAAAATGAAGAACAAAGAGTAGCCTATGATCTGGTAAGTACTTTGAAACTAGCCAGCCTTTGACAAACACTTAAGAAAGACATAAAAGCAATCTAGGATCTGGTAAGTACTTTGAAAATAGCCAGCCTTTGATACACTTTCAATAGAAAACATAATAAAAACAGGGGGAAACTTGAAGGCAATTGTTGGAGAAGAAACTAGCAGGTCGGGCTCACCACAAATCCTCTCCTAGCTCTGCTCTACTTGGTAACTTTCAAGACAAACACAAAGGGAACATAGAATGGCCTAAGATCTGGTAAGTACTTTGAAACTAGCCAGCTTTCAACACATTCCAAGGGAAACATTCAGACAGTATTTTGGGATAAAACTATGACCAGGGCAGACCATATCTTCCATAGTTCATCTCTACTTAACATATACTGAAAATAGCATTTAAGAATAACAACTAGCTCAGACAGTAGGACGAGGGAACGCCAGCATTCCTATGCTTGAACTGAATTAGATCATTCCTAAATAACACAAATTGGAAGAAAACATGTAGATAAATATTTTCAATCAGAGAAGAGTACTGATATACAGTAGGTCCTAACTCTATGCATGTTGTTCTTTATAAGAGAAGATTAACACAGTGAAAACAGAAGTAAAATAAAAATTCACAATAAGAAATAACATCACTGTTGATATAGACCAGGATCCCATAAATCAGCTTGTATTGATGCTTCAAACCACTTATAGCTTTAAGTCCGATGCTTTAGGTTAGCAATCATCTACAATTCCCAAACTAACTTATCTATAACAAGCAAAGCTCCAAGAGCCAGTGAACACTATTTACAGGTAGAAGTCTCAAACTCAATTACATTTCAAAGTTCAGCAACCAACTCAACCAACCCCTCTCTCATCTTCTTCTGTAGTATTTATAGAAGAATGAGGAGGTGAGATCTGATAAAAGATCTCCAAAGACAATTAATATAGACTTAAGGGTTTCTTGGCCTTTGGAGGGCTCGATGAAGAAGCTTACATAGGTGTCCTCTGCATTAAATAATTTACATTAAGATTTAAGCTCGGTGGGAGCTCTTTTTGACTTTTGAGGCTCTCTGTTATGTTAAAGTAATTCTGCTGATATTTTGTCATTACGTTTACTTGCAGAATTATCTCTTTGGTTGTGCTGAGGCAAATATCTAATCTTGTTTAATAACTTTGGCCTCTGTTTGAATGCTTTTGAGGCACAGGTGGCACTGTGGTAGTTGGGAGGAATCAATTTGCCTCAGATATGGTGGTGGAGGCTTTCCTGCCTGATAAAACACCTTAATTTCCTTTTAACTGTGTCTTAATTGGGAGGATTAGGCTTTTGATAATCAATCTTAGCCGTAATCCTCACAAATTTGTTTTCAATATTCCATTCTTGTGTGTTCCTGTCTTCGACACTTATACTCTCTGATTTTTTATTCATTTGTTGTGTTATGCTGGTGTGTAGTGCTGTGCAGGGGTCGTGAGGCATCAATGCCTTTGGAGTATTGACGAGGCACGGAAATTTGAACCCTTGGATGGCTTCCTTTTAAAGAATCGAAGGCGTGAGAGTTAAACCCCAACATTCGGCTTTCTTTCAGTATATAATGGAAAAACCATATAATCACCCTTTTTTATCAAATAATACACCTGCACTTCAAAATCCCGATAAACCAAGCTGTATAAACATTTTGGGTCACAAAAGGGACTTGCTGACGTTAGGGTGTTTGTGACCCGAAATTTTATGAAATCCGCCATATAAAGTTCCCTGGGTCCGGATTCGGACCTACTGATGTCAGGCCAAGTGTGACCCAAAATCCTTATGAATTCCACCCTATAGATCTCCCCAGGTCCGGATTTCACAAGACCCACTCCAATCGGTTGCTTCCATGTGGGTGTTGATGTGTATGTCGACTAGGCGTTAGGACCACTGACTCTGTGGGACCACTGATTGCCGCCGTGGCCTTGGGGACCGGGCGAATGATTGTGGGCCGTCGATCTGTAGATCAGATCGACGGCGAAGATGCTTTGAGAAATACGTCATACCTCAATTTATCCCCCAAGTTTCATTTGAGCGCGATCACCGTCCGATGAGCCGACCTCATATTGGACGGTGCACGTCAATATCGCACTGAGCCCACAGTCGATTTTTAATGTGCGATGAGGGCAGTATTTCCAAACCTCTCAAGGCCACGTGTCGGCTTGTGGCATTGATTGTGACCAAATGGGGAAAACAACATTCCTTTCAAAGGCGGTGCGATGAAAACTGCTCCGGTTTTTGTACAGTCATTTACCGTGGGGACCACCGAGGTGATTGATCTGTGGGTCGTCGATCTGTAGATCAGATCGACGGTGAAGAGTGATTTAAGCTTGGCACCGGCAGAAACCTTTTCATACCCTACAAAAACACAAAAAATTAATAAAAACAAAGGTTTCATGGTTTCGGGGGCGGAATATATATACGAAGTGGATAGGCGCCCGACTGCAGGGCCTTGGTCTATATGCAATGCAATATGATCGGGGGCTATAATATAAAGGGCTAATCAGCATCAGGGTTTGAAACACGACAAACAGACTTATGCACTCAAATTTTGCGACGCGATAAGCGCTTTGTGGGTCTAGCACCTGGCTCTAGGGTGCAGGCACGTGGAGGGGAAATGGCTTGAGACTTAGCCCAAGGGGTCTTAAGTTTATAATAAAAAAATGTGTTTTTTACGAAAATTTTCAAGTTTTTCAATGGTTGTGAGGGTTTTGATAAGGCACAGAAAGGGTCTTAAACCTTATCAAAGGGGTTTTGATGAAGGGGAAAGGGGAAAAAGATGAAAATGAGGGATTTTTATGGGGAATAAAGGGGAGCAAAATGGAGGTTAGTTTTTCAAGTGAGGAAAAGGAAAAAGGTGATTTGCAGCAGTCTGTTCTCAGGAAATTAGCAGAATTCCAGAATGTGAAATGGGCACAGTAGGGAAGAATTTGGACAAAGGCATGAGGCCTTCAAGAGTCTTCAAGAGATAACACTTTTTTCAATAAAATTTGTTCCTTGAAGGCTCCAAAAATGATTTAGCCAGCATTTGATATAACAAATTTTATAGCTGGCTAATAGTAGCTCCACATGGGGATGGTGCCTTCTTGAAGGCATCAAGAACTTCAAACTTGCATTCTCTGGGAGGCTGATCTAGTGCCTCATCCATTGGGATGCCCTTCCTTTGCTGGGATGATCTTGCTCTGAAAACATATTAGCAGCCATAAAAACAATGGATCTTTCATCAACAAGCTTTCTACCTACCCAATCCTACTGATCTAACATTTTTTCTTCATTAGAGTGCACTTGGATTGGCAAACTCTTTTCACAACATTTTATTCTTTTGAAAGCATAAAACTAATCTAATTCTACTCCTTATTTCTCCATGGACTCAGATTAAACAGTTGAGCCCATATGATTTTCTACCTAATCTACTATCTATTGGGATTAAACTGTCTAACAGATTTTATTCACTAATTTCTAAAACAGAAATTTAAAAGCATACAAGTCAGGATTGAACAGTATAACTTGATGCTGATCTATGGCATAAAAAACAAGATGCACATAGATATTATTTTGCAGAAAATTTAAATCAAAATGGAAGGCATAAGATCTGAACTTCCAAAGCATTTCCTTCATCTTTTTTATAGCTCTGTTTTGGCTTTTTCTTGAGTTGTCTTTCCCTTGTCAACATGGTTCAGATTTTGAGCTAATTGGAACCAGATTTACATCTTTTTTGACTTAGAATTTGAAACAGATTTGAGTCATTCTCTTTTGGAAACTTAGGTTCAGATATTGAGCATGTTTGAACCTTTAATTTCTACCCTAAACTATCTACTGATAAGCCAAGATTAAACAGTTTGGAAAATTGAATTCACTATCCTATCAGTAGAAAATTTAAAACTAATTAGTCAAGATTAGGCTGTTTGACTAACTAGAAGTGTGTTCTTTAGGAGTGGCATTTGAGCTTGCACACTTTCAGATTTGTTTCTCTTTTTGGTATGGGGCTGTACCTTTCTTGTTTTTACAATCTGCCCTCTTTTCTTTCTTTCTTTGTTTTTGTATTTTTGATTTTTATAACTTTGAATGCAATGATGGGTGAAGTATTTATAATGAGAAAAAAGATAAAAAGGCTTTCAGAACATAACATGGATCAAGAGAAGTAATGCTTAAGCATCCTGCCATTGACAGGACCCCCAAACAATTCTGCTCCATTCAACTCTTGCAAGAAATAGGCATTATTACTAGCAGCTGAATGGATAGAGTAAGGGCCAAGCCATAAGTTGTCAAATTTTCCATGCTTTCCCTTGTCTTCCCTCCTTGAGTCCCACTTTAAAACTTTGTCCCCAATATTGAAATTGATGGCCTTTGTTCTTCTGTCAAAAAGCTTTTTAATGCTGTCCTACTTCTGCAATGCTTTGTTATAAACCTCCTCTCTGTTTTGCTAAAGATGAATGGTCTGATTTATTCTTCTGATCATGTCATTATCTTCGGTTTGCAACTCTTGAATTATCTTCATCACTGGTACACCAAGGCTGGTTGGAAAAATTGCATCAGTACCATACACAAGTTGGAAAGGTGACATACCAATATATTTCTTCAAAGTCAATCTGTCAGCCCAAAGTGCATGAACTAGCTTTGTGTGCCAAGACTTTTTGTTGTCCTCCAACAGTTTCTTGATTATGTTCACTAAACTCTTGTTTGAGGATTATGCAAGTCCATTACCTTGAGGGTAATAGGCCGTGGAATGCCCCAATGTTATCTGATATCTGTGACAGAATTCAACCATCTTCTTTGATCCAAATGCTGCTGCATTATCAGTGATGATCTTGGTAGGACAACCAAATCTAGAGAGAATGTTAGTCTCCATGAATTTTATAATAACAAAATCATTGTCCCGCCTAAAAGGTATGGCTTCTATCCACTTAGTGAAATAGTCTATGGCAGTGAGAATCCATCTATGCTAAGCAGAAGATGGTGGATGGATTTCTCCTATGAAGTCAAGTCCCCACTGTTGAAAAGGAGCTTCAACAGTGATTGGATGTAGAGGTAGGGGTAGCAGTTTTCTTTTGCCTTCAAAAAGTTGACATTTATGACAGGCTATGATCATCTTGTGCACATCATGAAAAAGAGTAGGCCAATAGAAACCAGCCCTCTAAATTTTGTTGGTTGTTGTCTTCCAGTACAAATGACCTACACACTCTCCTTCATGGAACTCGTGCTTAACCTTCTCTGCATCATACTCAGGCAAACATTTAAGAAATACACCACTTGCATTTTTCCAATAAATACATCTGTCTATAATGCAATAGTTTACAGCTTTTAACTTTAGGAACCTTGCCTTTTTTTTTTCAAACTAGGAGGTGTATTCAAATTAAGAAAAACATAAATAATATCAGCATACCAAGAGGAATTCATGAAATGGTTTTTAAGAATGGGAGTTGAGATTCCTTCTTGGTCATCCAAAGCATTAATCATATTAATATCAAGAACTTCAAAATTGGATTCAACCATTAATCTAGCTAGACCTTGTCCTTTGATGAGTTTAGTGGGCTTTATCTCTAAATCATATTCAAGAATAACAACAATCCACTTACCTCTCTTACCATTTGGGTCTTGTGTTAGAATGTATTTCACAACTGAATTTGGGGCAAAGGCAATGATGTGTGAGTGAATGATGTATACCCTGAAGTCTTTCAAAGCTTTAACCAAAGCAAAAGCTTGCTTTTCCATAATGTTATACTTCATAGGGGCATCCCTCAAAGCCTTGCTAAGGAATTCAATAGGCTGCTCTTGTCCTTGTGGATTTTTCTCTAAAAGGACAATAGCTATGGTATGTTCTGATGCAAACGAAAAAATATAAAAATATTCTGAAAAATCAGGACTTATAAGAACTGGTGTTTTGGTTAATGCTTGTTTCACTAACTCAAAGGACTTCTTTGCTTCCAAGGTCCATTTTACCCCTTGCTCCTTCTTCAGCATGTTTGTGATATTTCTAAGGAGCTCAGCTAAGTTGGGTATGAACCTTCTCAAAAAGTTAATCTTTCCAATGAAAGATTGCAACTCCTTGATATTTCAAGGATGAGAAATTTGCAATATGGCTTCAATCCTCTTTGGATCTATCTTAATACCCTGTTCTGAGATAATGTGCCCAAGAAGTTTACCTTCTTGGAGACCAAATAGTGTTTTCTTAGGGTTTAAAGATATCCCAAACTTTCTGCATTTCTCGAAAACTTTTCTTAAATGTTCTAAGTGCTCTTCATCTATTTTTGAAAACACAGTAACATCATCAAGGTATATAATGATGAAGTAGCCCAGTTCTTCCGAGAATGCTATGTCCATGGCTCTTTGAAAAGTTTCTCCATCATTCATTAGACCAAAAGGCATTTTCACATACATGAAAGTGCCCCATGGTGTAGTAAACGCTATCTTTAATTGATCAGCAGGGCAAACTAAGATCTGATTGTACCTTGAGTAGCCATCAAGCAAATAAATTCTTCTAGACCCTACCACCCTTTGTAAAATAAGATCCATCTTAGGTAAAGGGTAGTTGTCTTTCAATGAAGCTTTGTTTAAGTCTCTAAAGTCTATACAAAGCCTGATCTCTCCAGTTTTCTTCCTAACTGACACTAGATTAGACACCCACTCAGAATATCTAATAGGGACAATAATACCAGCTTCATACATTTTCCTGATTTCCTTCTCAACCAGAGGGAGCTGTACAGTGTTTATTCTGCGCAGTTTCTGTTTGAATGGTTTTTGGTTTTCCTTGAGAGGGATTTTATGCTGTATTATTTCAGTATCATAGGACTTAAGATCTTCGTAACACCATGCAAAAACATCAGAAAATTATTTAAACAACTCTATGTATTTGAGTTTAATGTGAGCTGGTAAAGTTTTAGATAGTTTAATCATCATAGGTTTAAGTTCACTGCCCATATTGCACTCTTCCACTTCAGTCTCTACAGGTTGCAGTTTTGGCTTTCTGGCCACATTGTTAAAATCAAACAACTCTTCTAAAGGTGCCAGACCCTTAGGGAAACTTTCATCTTTGGACTGCAAGGTTTCTAACTCTTCTGTTTCTAATTCTACAGTCTATTCTGTTTTGTTTTGAAGTTCTCTTGATAGTAGATTAATATTAACAAATTCAGGAGACGGTTCTTCTTCACCAAGAAAATTTTATTCACTACAGTC
The DNA here is from genome assembly GCA_034641835.2 of Pinus albicaulis. Lineage (NCBI taxonomy): Eukaryota > Viridiplantae > Streptophyta > Pinopsida > Pinales > Pinaceae > Pinus > Pinus albicaulis. The sequence goes on along the minus strand of JAXQQM020066618.1, from coordinate 15,036 downwards.
TGTATCATAATCTGAGTCCAAAATTTGTAGTTTGAATTCATTTCTGAATTGAATGAAGTCTTCTATTTGTTTGTCTCTGTCAAACACCTGCCAATAATTTTCATTATCAGGTACGGCTGGTCTAAATTTTATTTGAGTTTTGCAGTCTTTGGTTTCATATGGCGTTAAGCATGTTCTGGCTACAAAGGCTAAATTGTGGGCCGCAATATTTATTTTCCTCAGGACAAAAATCATCTGGTATTCCTCTAAAGTTTTTAAAAGGTCCATGACATTGTTTCGATAGGCCCTAACTCTGGGATGATTTGCATTATACTCCCCATTGACTTGCTTAATGACTAACTCTGAATCCCCATACACATTGATTCTCTTGGCTCCTAACTTTTTCAATAGATGTAAGCCTAAAAGGAGGGATTCATATTTCGCTATGTTGTTAGAACACTAAAATTTTAATGTGCAGGAAATGCTTTCTGTGTGGGTGTTTTGGGTGTTGCAGATCTAGACACCCGCACCAGCGTTGGTTCTAGTGCAGGAACCATCGAAATTCATACTCCATAGAGGACTAGTCTCGAGTTTATCATTTGGGTTACTATACTCTTCAATAAGTGTGCTATCGAATTTTTCTTGGAGGTGAGCACACTGTTGAACTTGTTTTAACTCCTTAGGTTTTTTATTGGGTTGGGGATTGTTTTCTTGACTCTCAATGTTTAAAAGGAAAGGACACATGATTTGTAGCTCAATACCTGTGTTTTTTTTGCTAGAGTTTAAAGGTTTAGCAAACTTTTCGAACACTCCTACATTATCTTCTTCCTCCTCTCTATCTGTCATTAAATCAGACAAGGTCACTTTTTCACTGAAAGTTTCATGATTGAAAAGGATAAATGAATCTAGGCCTATGTTTACAGAATACATAGGAGAATTTTGTGGTTGGTCTTGACTAGTAACTGTGTATTGCATATGGGACTCCCTGTAAAGTCTTCTAGTCTAATTGAAAACATGGATGGTCGCATAGGTCATGTCCATTTTCATAGTCCCTTGTAACTTAGCCCCCCAGGATCTAGATAATAACATTCCATACTTTGGGGGCACATCAGCCATAACAATATCCATTAGTAAGCATTTGGCTGGAATCTGGGCTAAGTTAACACAGAGGTCTTTGATTAATCCTTAACATTTTACTCTGCTTGTGTCAAAGGAGTAAAGGTCTTTGTAAGGTCTAGTGATTTCTAGACCCAGGCTCTCCATCACATCCTTAGGCATTAAATTATGAGAAGCCCCGGAATCATGCATAGCATTCTGAAAATTTTTGTCATGAACATTTAAACTCACATAAAACGGAGGCACAGGTCCCTCTTGATACTTACCTTCAATCTTAGGACCAAAAATGAGCTCTGGCTGGTCATCATTAAGATTGATTGTGTCATTATTATCCTCAATGTTTAAAGCCTTTAAAATTTAGGTCCTATATATATCCTGGGCAGCTAACTCAGTCAGGGGAACAGAGATTTTGATATTTGAAATTTCCTGCTCTAGGCTAAAAGGAATTTGGTTCTTTGAAAAACTTGTTTCAGCCTTACTAGCTGCTAGTCTATCAACAACATCAGCTTGCTAATTTGTTCTATTTACATTTGACAAAATGGTTTTAACAGGAGTACTAGCTGAAGTGTTAGTACTACTAATGTCCGCACTCTTTTTTTCATTGTTTTTAGTGCTTTTCTCTCTACCTTTATCAGAATTCACAACTACTATTTTGTCCTTCTGTTTGACAACTTTAGGCTTGGTTGCAGTGTTGTTTTGTGAAGATTTTTCAGAGATTTTGGTGCTGGGAATTTGTTGACTGGTTTTGCTTCTAAGTTCATATTCTCTTTGAGACTCTATGATTACATTTTCCATGTCTTGATAACAATTTTCATCATTATCTCTTTTGTCATCATAAGGTGTGTATAGACCTTGTTTCTATCAAAATGGACTTCAAAGTCATCATTATCTACCCCCAGCATGTTGATATCATCTTGTTCTGTTATCTCATCTGTTTCCTCAACCTCATTTACATATAAAGGGAGGAGTGATCTGCTGATCATCTTCCCTAGGTCTGTTTGGAGGTTGGTTCCTTCTAAAATTCTGATTCTGGTTCTGGTTTCTGTTTTGAGGAGCATTTTGGTTTTGACTGGCTTGTGCTCTCTCAAGGATGCTCATTTTCTTCATCGTCTCCTCCATCATTCTCTCCATCTTTGAGTTGGAAGTAGAAGGTGTATTTTCTTCTCTAAAGGACACTCTTCTATTTTTTCATTCTTGCTCTTTTCTCCATCAAGTTGACTTCCATAGCAAGAGCACCTTTTTGCATCTCTTCAAGAATTGTAGGATCTCTCTCTCTCAGCTGATAGGCCATCTCAGGGTCAAACCCTTCAGGAAACTTGTTTAAAGCTGAGCCTTTTGGAGGTTTTAGATCTGGGGAAAGTGCATTATATACACTGTTAAATCTGGTACAATAAGCTTGTACACTTTCCCACGGGTTTCTATGGAGGTTCTTGTAATTAGAAAGGACTTGGAGAGGGTTCTTATTTACTTCCCATTTGTTTAAGAATGTCTGATGGAAAGCTTGGAGATCAGTGATACTATGGGGGGTCAAGCCTTTAAACCATTTTCTTACTTCCCCTCCTAAACTTTGAGCAAATAATCTAAGCTTGACAAAATCATCATCAATTTCATTTCTATCAAAGTATTCATTCATCTTATCCACATGTTGTGATGCAGTTGTAGCATTACTAGCATCATATAATGGAATTTTGGACTAATAGTTCTGTGGAAGATTGACTAATGGTACAGGAAGGACTAAGGGAGAATACCATGCTGCCATGATATGTTGTGGGGGTGGATTTACAAGAGGTGGATTAACTAGAGGGAAAGTGGGCTGGAATGGAGTGGTTTGAACAGTGGATGTAGGGTGAGTAGAAGTGGATGGACCAAGAGTAGATTGTTGAGATGATCTTGGATAAGAGACACCTAAGTTGTGAAGGAAATGTAAATCAGGAGGTGTTGCTTCTCTACTACCAGGATGTTCACTTGTTTCAGGAGATGAAAGTGAAGACTCAGAATCTAACTGATCTAAATCATCAAGAGACCTAGTCCTAAAGGGGTTTACTAAGTCAACTTGCGATTGTTGTAGAGATGAAATATTTTCAGGAACTGAATTAGCTCTCAAGGGTGATCTGAAAACAGTTGATAATTTAATTCTAGAAGACTTCCTAAGGATACTTTTTGGGTTATCAACTATCTCAGGTGGATCAGGGTCAGGATAGGCTCTAGCGTGAATCTTTCTAGGAGCCACTATGTTGTGCTTTTCAGACCCAAATAAACAAGAAAAGTTCAGCCATATATGACAATCTTTAAAAGGTCAACTAATCTGATTACACGAATTTTAATCCTACAGTCCTCTAATCTGAGTTTGAATGATATTACAATGATAAGGGTTCTTCCCAGTGGAGTCTTAAAGTCTATTGAGGATTGTGGAGTCGCGAAGTGGAAGTTTTTAGCTCCTAAGGAGGTAAAAGGTTTTATGGTCCACCACCATGTTTTTTGGATACCAATCTGAAATATTTTTGGATTTTCTGAGTTATTTTTCAGTTGTGTAGTTTCTAAGAATGTCCTAACTATGTTTCAAAACTTAGCTACGGTTATGAGGCAAAGACAGTCTACTCTTATGGCTAAGCCAACTGATTTTTCAAGGTTAGATAAAGCCTTATGAGAATCTTAGGGTTTGCCTAGTTTGTCATTGATTCAAACAAGTTCCATCATGATTACCATTTCTTGGTAGTGCTTGAAAAGGCTGCTTTTACTCACAAGGTTTTATGAAGTTTTTAAGGGAACCTAAGAGGAAAATTTGACTCGGTCCCCGGCGGAGTCGCCAGAAATGTTAGCAATCTATAATCAGCAAGATTGGAAAATTCCGATAAAAAAACAACATCTTTTCAACCACTTTGGGATTCTAGGACCTAGCCCTCCTAAATCCAGAGAGGGATCTCTCTAATAAATGCAAAGATGGATTTGTTTTTGAAGTCTTGGGTAATGATATTAGGCTAGTTATGAAGGCCGAGGGTTTGTTTTGTTTTTGGATGGTTGAGAATGATTAATGTTTGAGGTGGAAAGTTCTAAGTGCAAAGGGTTTCAAAGGTGTGAATTTGCAAGCAATCAGAACAAGCTTTGGCCAGAAAGATAGATAATTGCAGGTTTTAGTCCATTGGGCTATGGAGTCATAATAGGGTTTAATTGAAACAATCAGGTTCAAGAGTGGTCCATGAGGCAAGTCATCTATGTCTAAGGATCTCTTTAAAGTTTGATTTATGGAATGAAATTAGACAAAAAGAAGGGGAATTAAACAAATGGAGAACAAAGAGTAGCCTAGGATCTGGTAAGTACTTTGAAACTATCCAGCCTTCGACAAACACTTAAGAAAGACATAAAATAAATCCATGATCTGGTAAGTACTTCAAAACTAGCCAGCCTTTGATACACTTTCAATAGAAAACATAATAAAAACAGGGGGAAACTTGAAGGCAACTGTTGGAGAAGAAACTAGCGAGCCGAGCTCACCACAAATCCTCTCCTAGCTCTGCTCTACTTGGTAACTTTCAAGACAAACACAAAGGGAACACAGAATGGCCTAAGATCTGGTAAGTACTTTGAAACTAGCCAGCTTTCAACACATTCCAAGGGAATATTTCAGACAGTCTTTTGGGATAAAACTAGGACCAGGGAACACCATATCTTCCATAGTTAATCTCTACTTAACATATACTGAAAATAGCATTTAATAATAACAACTAGCTCAGACAGTAGGATGAGGGAACACCAACATTCCTATGCTTGAACTGAATCAGATCATTCCTAAATAACACAAATTGGAAGAAAACATGTAGATAAAGATTTTCAATCAGAGAAGGGTACTGATATACAGTAGGTCCTAACTCTATGCATGATGTTCTTTATAAGAGAATATTAACACAGTGAAAACAGAAGTAAAATAACAATTCACAATAAGAAATAACATCACCGTTGATATAGACCAGGATCCCATAAATCAACTTGTATTGATGCTTCAAACCAGTTACAACTTTAAGTCCGATGCTTTAGGTTAGCAATCATCTACAATTCCCAGACTAACTTATCTATCACAAACAGAGCTCTAAGAGCCAGTGAACACTATTTACAGGTAGAAGTCTCAAACTCAATTACATTTCAAAGTTCAGCAACCAACTCAACCAACCCCTCTCTCATCTTCTTCTGTAGTATTTATAGAAGAATGAGGAGGTGAGATTTGATAAAAGATCTCCAAATATAATTAATATAGACTTAAGGGCTTCTTGGCCTTTGGGGGGCTCGATGAAGAAGCTTACATAGGTGTCCTATGCATTAAATGATTTACATTAAGATTTAAGCTCGGTGGGAGCTCTTTTTGACTTTTGAGGCTCTCTGTTATGTTAAAGTAATTCTGCTGATATTTTGTCATTATGTTTACTTGCAGAATTAACTCTTTGGCTATGCTGAGGCAAATATCTGATATTTTTTAATAACTTCAGCCTATGTTTGAATGATTTTGAGGCATAGGTGGCACTGTGGTAGCTGGGAGGAATCAATTTGCCTCAGATGTGGCGGTGGAGGCTTTCTTGCCTGATAAAACACTTTAATTTCCTTTTAAATGTGTCTTAATTGGGAGGATTAGGCTTTTGATAATCAATATTAGCCGTAATCCTCACAAATTTGTCTTCAATATTCCATTCTGGTGTGTTCCTGTCTTCGAAACTTATACTCTTTGATTTTTGATTCATTTGCTGTGTTCTGCTGGTGTGTAGTGCTGCGCAGGGGTCGTGAGGCATCAATGCCTTTGGAGTATTGACGAGGCGTGGAAATTTGAACCCCTGGATGGATTCGTTTTAAAGAATTGAAGGCGCGAGATTTAAACCCCAACCTTCGGCTTTCTTTCAGTATATAATGGAAAAACCATATAATCACCCCTTTTTATCAAATAATACACCTGGACTTCAAAATCCCGATAAACCAAGCTGTATAACCATTTCGGGTCACAAAAGGGACTTGCTGACGTCAGGGTGTTTGCAACTCGAAATTTTATGAAATCCACCATATAAAGTTCCCTGGGTCCGGATTGGGACCTGCTGATGTCAGGCTAAGTGTGACCTGAAATCCTTATGAATTCCGCCCTATAGATCTCCCCGAGTCCGGATTTCACAAGACCCGCTCCAATCGGTTGCTACCATGTGGGTGCTGATGTGTATGTCAACTAGGCGTTAGGACCACCGATTCTGTGGGACCGCTGACTGTCGTTGTGACCTTGGGGACTGGGCGACTGATTGTGGGTCGTCGATCTCCAATTCAGATCGACAGCGGAGATGCTTTGAGAAATGCGTCGTACCTCAATTTATCCATCGATCTTCATTTGAGTGCGATCACCGTCCGATGAGCCGGCCTCAGATAGGACAGCACACGTAAATATCGCATTGAGCCCACAGTCGATTTTTAATGTTCGATGAGGGCGGTATTTCCAAACCGCTCAAGGCCACGTGTCGGCTTGTGGCATTGATCGCGTCCAAATGGGGAAAATAGCTTTCCTTTCAAAGGCAGTGCGATGAAAATTTCTCCAGTTTTTGTAGAGTGATTGACTGCGGGGACCATCGAGGAAATTGATCTGTGGGCCGTCGATCTGCAGATCAAATCGAAGGTGGAGAGCGATTTAATCTTGGCATCGGCGGAAACCTTTTCATACCCTGCAAAAACACAAAAATTTAATAAAAACAAAGGTTTCATGGTTTCGAGGGCGGAATATATATACGAAGTGGATACGCGCTCTACTGCGGGGCCATGGTCTATATGGAATGCAATATGATCTAGGGCTATAATATAAAGGGCTAATTGAAATCGGGGTTTTAAACACGGCAAACAGACTTATGTGCCCAGATTTTGTGATGCGATAAGCGCTTTGTGGGTCTAGCACCTAGTTCTAGGGTGCGGGCACGTGGAGGGGAAATGGCTTGAGACTTAGCCCAAGGGGGCTTAAGTTTATAATACAAAAATGTGTTTTTTACAAAAATTTTCAAGTTTTTCAATGGTTGTGAGGGTTTCTATAAGGCACAGAAAGGGTCTTAAACCTTATCAAAGGGGTTTTGATGAAGGGGAAAGGGGAAAAAGATGAAAATGAGGGATTTTTATGGGGAATAAAGGGGAGAAAAATGGAGGTTAGTTTTTCAAGTGAGGAAAAGGAAAAAGGTGATTTGCAGTAGTCTTTTCTCAGGAAATTAGCAGAATTCCAGAATGTGAAATGGGCACAGTAGGGAAGAATTTGGACAAAGGCTTGAGGCCTTCATAAGTCTTCAAGAGATAACACTTTTTTCAATAAAATTTGTTCCTTGAAGGCTCCAAAAATTATTTAGCCAGCATTTGATATAACAAATTTTATAGTTGGCTAACAAGATCTACATATTCAACAGTCATATGTGCAAGCCCTAAGAGGGTGATTTTCCTAGATTGCTAGATCTGGAAATCCCTTTCTGGGTTATCTTGAGTATCCATCATATAGCCCAGATATATATTTTCAGCATTATCAAAGCTTTAGAACTACCTAGATCTACATTTTACATTTTTCCTTTAGTTGTAGTCCCAGAAGTTGCGGCAGGGACAATGGAGCTTTCCTTCCAACAGTCCAACAGTTACACAGTCCCTCTTGTGTTTTCATTTTAGGGTCATTCAAGGCCATCTCTTTGGCTTGAATGTCTCATATTTTGAGCACTTTTGTACTTGCTATCCACCAATTATTAATAAAATGGCTCGACTACTTCTCTCTATTTTATGGTGTATTTAGATTAAATGTTTACTTTGCTGCAGTTTCAATTATTGTGTTTTTGTATTACTGCATTCTCCCTTTTGGGATATTACATTGAAATTCAATGAATTTGGAAGATATTGCAATGCTTTTTGTGTATATAAGGTCACTATGACATATTTCTCATCATGGCAAGGAAATGTTAGATTTTTAAATAATGTGCAAAGACCAGCCACAATGGCTGATGTGACACAAGAACCTAGGACCTATAAGCTCTAGAGCACCAAAAATCAGATAACCAATCCACGATGATTGAGATACAAGGTATGATTACAAAACAATATGTTTCTACTTTAATTGACATTGGGGCAGGGCATAGCTAAATTTCTACTAAATTTATTTAAAGTTTTTTAAAGAGAGTTGATCACAAGAATTCATGGTAGTGAAGAGTTTTCCTTTGGACATGAAAAATGTATTCACTCATGCATATTCACATGTGCTTTTAATGAAATTATCATGAATATATTGAACAAGAATAATTGGTTAGAGTTGTGTTGCGACAAAATCAATTTCTACAACAAGAGGTATGGTTAATTCAATATTGAGAGGAAAGTGAGAATGGTGCAAGGAATCCTAAGGCCTATATCTATAAGGTAAATTTCAGCATTGTAGACGAAGAAGTGTTTCAAAATAGGTTGTCAAATATTTTCAAAATGTGATAAAGTCTGAGGATAAAGGGCCTCAGATGGAAGAATTTCTAGTTTTACAGAAATTCAAAGATCTATTTCTAAATGAATTCCCCAAACTTTCTCCTAAGAGGAAAGTGATGTTTTCCATGGATTCTAGTTCTAGGAGTTGAACCAATATCTATGGTTGTGTATCAACTAAGCATGCCAAAACTACTAGAGCTAAAAACGAAAATGAAAGAATTGTTGAACAAAGCCTATGTGAAGCCAAGAGTTTCTTTGTAGGGAGCATGAGTTTTTGTGAAAGAAGGAAAAAAAATTGAGACTTCATATTGATTAAAAATATTCAAATATAACCATGAAAAAAAAGCAATTACATATTTCCAAGGTTCAACGACTTGTTTGACCAAATGATATGTACCAAAATATTGTACAATCTATATATTTAAATATGGTATTAATTAAAGACAAGGGCATATTAAAGATAGTTCTCAAACCTCATTATGGGAATTTGGAGTTGTAGTGGTGTCGAATGGGTTGATTAATGTGCCAACTACTTTAATGCACGTGATAAAAAATGTGTTTAGCAAAAACCTTGAAAAGTACTTTTATATCTAGATGGTATTTGAATTTATTCCAAATTAGAAGAAGAGGATGCAAAATAATTTGCATTGAATTACAAGTGGACAATCAAGTATGAGTATGCCAAAACAGCATACGTTATGTGGAAAATCATGTATCAATATACCAAGAGAGCATGAGCTATGTGGAAAAGAAGTAAACGTAAGCATAAACGTGGTAAAACAAGTAAAGGTGAGAAAATAAAATCCCTTTGTGAATATGGTTTTGAGATCAAGCAAAGTAAAGAGAGGAGAAAAATGATGTATATGAACTCAAGAGAAGAAGGCATTTAGTTTCCATTAACATATTTGAATCTGATGTGAGCTAGTGCTGGAAACTCTTGTGACCATTGAGTATCATCTTCAAGTGAAGAAAATCTAGAAAGGAAAAAAAAAAGTGCATCAAAAGTAGGATGGATATTGGAATGTTGATAATGAACCTATGTTTGTGATGCAAGAGCACCCCACAATTTTTTTCCCTTTCTTTTATATTGAAGGATAATTTCTTTAGAATGTATTTCTAGCCATAGGAATCTGTTATTTAGCTAAAGTATCCTTAGAGGACAAATTTGAATTAGCTAATGGTTTGAAGTGGAATGTAGCTTCTAGGATTAGGGAAAAAAGTAATCAAATGAAAAGGATGTTAGTTGCAACCCATTTTGTCTCAAGGAAATATTTTTTTAGGGAGAGAGATATAAAGAAGAATAAATATGGTGCTCACGGTCTCCCTCGGGCCTCTGAAATATCAAATTTCCTACGCAATTATTTGAAATTAAAAATAAATAACATATTTGTGTGTTTATGTTTTAAATCATGTATTTCAAGTCTGTGTTATATTAACTCTCATAGGATATCGATGGTGGAAAATATGTGTTAATTAATATACATTCATTTTATTATACATGAACGAACAATGTCGAGAAGAGCTAGTGGGGAGTTGTAAGACGGGTGAAGGCCTGACAATGAGGAAATTCGTTTGGGTTGAAAATCTAGGTCATCTGGTCACACAAAAAGTAAAACTAGTAGTGAAGCATCGGGCGAGCTGAGACTCAAGAGATATTTCACAAAAGACAGAAGGAAATGGCTCCATGGCATGTTGAAGAGCTACATAATTATGCAAAAATAAAAAATATGTTTCCAATTTTATAAAACATAGGAAGCTAATAACAGGATGAAATGAACAATGTTTCATATGTTGGGCATATGGGTTATCAAAAAATTATTATTGTTGTGAGAAAACAATATTCTCGGCTAAGTATGAAAAATGACTTAGCAAAGTATGTATCCAAGTTCGTGGAGTGCCATAGAATAATATTTCATTACATTTCTTACTAATTTTGGAGGAAATGATATGTGATCACCATGGACTTCATCAAAGGATTACGTATAACTACAGAGCAATGTGATTCCATCATGGTTCTCGGGGTTAAGCTGATGAAGACAACACATTTTTTTCCTGTGCTCTACCTATTGTGGTCCCGTGATTTGGCAAATTGGTAGACCAAATGATATGGCAACATGAAACCAGTCTTTGGAGTCTTAGGACCTAGCCTTCCTGGACTGAAGAGGGATCACTCTATTATATGTAAAGGATGTGTTATTGTTTTCTTTAGATGGTTGATTTTAGGCTAGTTGTTAAGTGTAGGGTTTGTTGATTTTGTTGGTTAGGTAAGATGAACAGGTATAATAGGTGGAATAAGAGGTCTTTAAATCATTGGGCTATAGAGTCAATAAAAGTCATGAGTATCTCAATAATGAATCAGAGTGTGTTGTGGGGCCAATCTAGTGTGGTAAATGGATCCTTAAGGTCATGAGTGAAGTGAAGTGGACATTAAGTTTGGGAAAAACAAGGTAAGGAAAAGGGCAGTGAAGTATCCTTTCTCATATACCCATAAACAAGAAGGTCTTAAATATGATAAGCAAAAGATACTAATCATGAGATAGGGAAAACCATTTACTCAATGACAATACTTAAACAAATAAATATCTAAGATAAACATTCTAGTGAAACATAGAAAGCATAAGAGCTTATCTAACTTTAGTAAATTCACCTTCAGAATTAGAAAACATATAATATGACACAATAACTTTCATCAATCAAAGAGGGAACTCCTAAACATTTTTTTTTAAGCTACAAAGAACTCTGAGGCAAACTGATAGGCATGGGCAAAGGGCAAGATCAAAACAAGACCTCTTTGACTTAACCTAGCAAGCAGTACTTGAAAGAGAGGCTTCAAGAGAGAGTTTAGATAGTTTCAAACAAGCAGGGCTTACCATGAGTCATATTTGTAAACTAGTATATTAATCCATGGATGAAACAAACATGAATAAGGAGGTTTGAAGAGCAGCTAAGAATTCTTCAAGCACACCCAGCAGACGAAAACATTAAGGCCATAGCAAACAGGAGGACTAAGGTGCTTCAAGGAGAATTTCTCAACCTATACCTTTTTGTTCTATAGCAACAAAGAATAATGAAACATAATCATAACATGAAAAAATAAACAAATTAATAATACATCACCATTAACTAAGCTTAGGAATCCTGCAAACAAGCTTCTCCATCATCAATCCAAGCAAGCCATTCATCAACTTCACAAAACCAATTTCTTCTCCAAACTCATAAAAACCATGTATTTCTCTCTAAGTTCATCAAATGCCAACATTTAAAATGAAGCCCTCATGCTCTATTTAACCCAGCAAAGGAGGGAAAAAAACCCTAGATAGGGTTGGAAAATGTCAAAATCACTCATAAATGTCATTTATGCCTAAGAGACCATGCAAGGCCCAAGGCACAAAATATCTGATGAAATAAATGCTAAAATAACTTCTTGCACCTAATTCTAGAGTGATTTGCTTCAAAATATATATATATATATATATGATTTTTCAATAAATGAGTGTGTTTTCTTGACTTTTGGTCCAAAACACACTAAATAGTCCATTTGTGCAGTGCCAGTTTCAGCAGAAAATAGGGTCTTCTGCAACCGAGTTTTGGACCCCTTCTCGATGTCGGATTTTGCTCCGTGATGTCTTGTTGGAAATCCTGATGAGTATAATTTCCAAAAAATCTTTTAGTTTCCAGATAAAACTCCTATAACCTATTCAAAAAGTCAAAAACCCGAAGACTTTCATTTGTGCAGCGCCAGACCCAAAACAGTGGCAGAAAGGTGAAAAACGTGAGGGTTTTTGACCTTTTGAGGGGTCAAACCTGCTCCAAATCATCTGAAACTTGGTGAGGATAATGTAATAAGTGTGAGAAATCTAAAAATTTAAATTTCTCCTCCTGGAGATGCTCCATGTGTTAGCATAGTGCGAGTGGTGCTGTGCTAATGAGCCTCAAAAATCGCAGAAAACCAAAAATGCTCCAAATTTGCTCAAAATTGGTGGAGAGTTCCCTTACCTTGATTTGATAAATGGCTCAAAAAAGTCTTTGTCCAATTTTCCCCTTTTAAACCACTTTTCACCCATAGCTAGGATACTTGTAGCCTCAGAGATGGCACCTGCTGAGATCTCAAAATCCACTCCTGAAAGGCTTGAGTGCTTGTTGTGTAAATTGAGAATGAGGAGCCTTGTGAGCTCCGGGTGGCTCTTCACTTGTTTGACCTTCTCACAAAATTGAAAACACCTTGTATTCTGAAAACTTGACAAGATCGTAGGAGAGGAGGTGATGGCCAATGTGCTTTGAGGTTCCAACCTATTTACTTTCCCTCCCTTATGTTTTTGTCTTAAAGGATTTTGACCACTTTCATTGCCACTGTTGTTTTCATCTCCTAACATAATGATGGGAGATGTTGGTTTACAAATAGGGTTTAGTGAAGCAAGGTGAAAAGTTGATGGAGTCAATGTTGGAGAATGAGTGGTGTGGAGGCTAGGGTTCTTAGGGTTTAGTTGCCTTGTAGATTTAGGAGGCCTTCTCAAAAGTGAATGGTAGTCACCCTAACTTACTCACCATCACATGATATGAAAACTAGCTTTAAGGAGGTTTTTAAACACAAAGGCTCAATTGCATGCTAGACCTAGGGTTTACTTGTCTAGGTTTTGAAAAAAGACTAAAATTAACTTGAAAATTTTCTTTGGGGACAAGGAAAAGAGGTAGCTTACCAATTTTTGGTCCTTTTTTAGACTTTGGAGGCGAATGGAGGACGAAAAATTAGATCAGGGCAAGAGATTTTTCTTTTTGAAGGCTCTCTGCGTTTGCGCAGTGCCTTGCCCAAGCTATCGGGTCGGGCTATTTGTGCAGCGCCGGCAAGGGCTGCACGATGGTTAGCACACCGCTAGGTGGGAGGCAGTGTCTACCAGTCTCCCGAGCGATTTAGGTGGCATTTGCGCAGCGCCCAAGAAATCGTGCAGGGTGATGTCGGGTGATCCGTTAGTTTAGCGCTGGGTGGGAGGCAGTGTCTGCCAGTCTTCAGGTGAGTCGGGCTGGCGTCTGTGCAATACCTGAGATTTGCGCAGTGCCGGGGGTTATTTACACATCACAGTGTGATCTTTAATGGGCGGAGAGCCGGTTAGCGCAATGCCGACCTGTATTTGCGTAGCGCCAATGCTTTGCACAGTGCCAAAACACTTGCCCTGAAAACAACCATAAAACCCTAATTTTTCTCATTAAGCCTTCTTGCTCTCCAAAAAGTGCTAAATGAGTTCGAAATGAAACAATAAAACCTTTATACCTCTTGAGAAAAATAAATTATATTCGTAAACCCACTTTTCTTATGTTTTAATATTTTTCCTTTGATTGATTCCTTTTTATCTTTTGTAGGGTTTTGAAGAATTTCTTCAAGGAATCTTGTATTATTTTGTGGTGATGGCTGACTGAAAGGATATAAATGTCCTTTTCACTCCCTTTTACCTTTTGAAATCTTGGGCACTATTCAAACTATCCTTGGCATGCTTTTGACAAACTGGAAACACTTGTTTTTATCCTTTTCGCTTTCTTGGTTGCAGGTGATTTGAAACATGTCCCTTTACCTCCTTATTGATTTTTCCTAGGGAGTAACATATCTGTCTTGAAAAATATTTTTAAGCCACCATACCATGACATGTGTTGTCTTGGCCACTTCTGATTTTCTGCAGGTGCCACAACATAGGGTTTTTTGGTCTGCTTGTCATTTTTTGGATTTTGACACCTCATTTTATGAACATTGAACCTATGCTTACCATGATTTTATTCCTTGGCATTTTACCCCATATTTTCTTCCCTTGATCATCTTTAAGACATTGACTGTACTAGGAGACCTAGGGTCCATCACACTAATACCTTCTGCCATTCCTTCCTTTGGTGCAGTGAAGTAGTGCTGCCTATGACAAACCCTAAAGCCACCTTAAGAACCCTTTGAATGCCTTCTGCTGTTTATGAAGGAGGAATTATCATGTTTATTTGACTTGTTATGTCCATATTTCCAAACTCTTAGGTTTTAGGGATGTTAGTGAAAAATAAGCAGTGTTGTCTTCTAAGTTCTCTATAACCCTTCCAAGTTTTATTATTTATTCCTGAAAATCTTCAATGTGTCCTTGTTTGTGTTGAGGTGTCCTCTGTCCCAGTGGTCCTTGTGAAGTTTCTTTTCTTGGAAACATTGTCTTGTTAATCAATCAAAAAACCTTTATTCTCTTCAAACACAGGCATGCTACCTTTTCTATTTGTTGTGGATGTATTCTTGTGATGATTCATCCCATTACCTTAACTCTTCTTATGTTCATGGCAACCTTGACCATTTTTGCAGAAATGTGAACAAGGGCAACTGTCCCTTGTAGAATTTGTGCTTTGGCCAAGGAGGCCTTTCTTGAATGAATTTTTGATCATTTTTGGACCAAGTTAATTGACCTTCTTCTTCTTTGAATGCAGCCTCTTTCTACAGGAAAAACAGAGTTTTTAGAACACCAAATCAACCCTATGACTTATGAA
>JAXQQM020072931.1:0-95480 GCA_034641835.2 Pinus albicaulis | reverse complement strand
TGTTACACCATTTTTTGGTCATCTAACCTATTATCATTAGATGGACCCAAGTACACCATGTAAGACCAATTTTACCCTAAGTAAAATTGCCTTCACTATGTTAAACAACTTAATAAACCACATTTATTAGGTTGTTTATGGTCCAAACAGGAAACCCCAAAAGGAAATATTAAACAAACCTATATTTGTTTGATTTTCCTCATGGAATAATTAATTAAACTATAATTTAATTATTATTCCCAGTCATGTTTAACCCAAAAACAAAGAAATTAATTAGATAAACCTTTATTTATCTTATTATTTTCTAGGAATAATTATTTAAATCTTATTTAGATAATATTCCTTGTTAAATATGACCAAATCACCCACAAATAATTAAATAAATCATCATTTATTTGATTATCTTTCAACCACTTCCTTAAAAAGATAAATAAATCATTTATTTATTTATTTTTGACAAATAAAGGGATTTGACCCAAGTCAAATACTTTTTCCCTCCAACAAATAGAATAAAATATTCCATAAAAGGTGGATCTAGATTTGGTTAAAATTATTTTAATCATGCACCAAGATCTAGAATGACCCAATATTTTGTTATAAATAGGAAGGTTTTTCCTACCATTCTTCACCTTTTGTTGCCTATTAGATCACTCTGGATCTATACACTTGGTCACTTTTTTCCATTATTTGCTGTGTGAGCTCCCTTTGAGCCCTATTCTTTGCATTGGGTTTTCTACACCAACAAGAGAGAGAGATTCTAGATCTGAAGTGCTGAGGACTTCCAAGAACCCATCCCATTGAGGAGAATTGGATATGCCTTCTTGTTTTCCTCCCAGGTGCCCTTAATACAAAAAATTCTTTCAAAAATTGTTCTTGTCTTGTCTATTGGTATATGGAGCAAACCCTTCTTTTTATTGCTTAATGTCTTTCTATGCATAGATCTAGTTTTTTGCAGCTCTTTTCTTGATCAACTAACTGCAGATCTGAAGATATTGGCAGCCACTTTTGTTGTTAGGGCTATTAGTTATGCGTAGCTAAAGTGGTCCTTTTTCGTACACTTCGATAAAGGATTCATACTAACAAATGGCGACTCCACACGGGTTTTAAATTACGACCGCTGTCGTTTTTCATATTCCTGCATATCCAGCTACTTCAGACCCTAGGGTTTCTTTTCAGCTATTTATTTTTCCTATTTTTATGTTGTTTTTCTCACATAAAACCCTAAAACATTAAAATTTTTAACTTCCGTGTGTTTCTGGCCCTATTGCGCAGGTAAGCGACACCAGCCGCAACTGAGACGGCAACTTTTCCGAAAATCTGCCGCCGAGACAACCGGAACGGGAGGTCGCAGCACCCGGCCAAAAAATCGACCTAGACCTCCGGGTCGCACTTTTCATTCTCTTTTAATATTTTCCATTGAAAACAGGTTAGAACCTGCGACCTGCCAATTTTTCAGCTGTTTTTCTGCAATTTTTCTGGGTTTTGCTGAAGCTTCTGTCAGGGTTTTCCAGCCTCTGTGTCAGCTCGCTTTGACCTAGTTCTGATCTGTTTTTGCTCATCTAAGTGGGAACATAGCTCCCTAGGGCTTCAGTACCCTCCACTTTTTGTGGAAGAGTTTTTAGTTGTTTCAGCCGTCTGTTTTTCAGAGTTTCAGCCTTCCCTTTTTCAGATCTGATACCTTCTCCTCAGATCCCTTTAAATCAGATTTTCTTCCTCTCAAATCACCTCTTGTCGTTTTGTTTGGACCTCCCTTTAGGACCTCCTCCCTGTCCTTTCCGCTTTTTGCTGATTTCCTCCTTTTTCCAGCCACCTTGCCTCTGTCTCTTGGCTGTGATCTGCACCTCTTTTCAGCAGTTTTCCCCTTTAGATCCCTGTCCCTTTTGACCCTAGATCTACTGGCCTCTTTTAGTGTGTTTTGACTAGATTTTTTCCCTTTTCTAGACTAGTTTTGAGGGATCCGCCTTCTTGGGTTAGATAGATGCAATAGTAGCTGTTATTTTTCTGTTATTTCAGCATTATATACTGTTCTCTGCAGATTTATTTTCAGTTACGCAGCACACTTTTTTTTCTTGCTCTCAAAATGAAAAGGGTTTAAAAATTAAAATTAACGCACGCCACACACTCACCCTAAGCGAAGAAGAGCCTGGTTTACACCGCCAGGCAAAGAATTTAAAATCAATTGACACTGCACCTATCTTCCCTTGTTTCGACATTGTAATCACTTGATTCTGCACCTCCTTACCCTTGTGGTCATTCTTCTTCCCCTTGTGCCGTGTTTGTGTTGTCATCATTGCACCCCCAAGGCGCACTTCCCAGAGACTTCTTGGCCTTCACCCACAGTTTCCGGTCGATCGACCTGCTCCGTCCCGCCATCGTCGAGCCAGTCCTCCTCCGAGTCCGCACTCTGACTCCTCTTCTGATTCATTGGGTTCTCCTTCTCCTTCTGGTTCTCCCCCTGTCACCTTCACTATGTCTGGTCCAGGGCCTAACACTAGCGGTGCTCTCGGCCCTAATGCCGGAACTACTACTAGCGGAACCGCCACAGGAACTACCTCTGCCATACCCTTGCTGCCGTACATCGCAGGCCTCAGCCTCCCCGATTTCAATCAGTTGATCAATGACCCTATCCGCCACGATGTTGGTTGGCTTGCTATGCCAACCAAGCTCCCCTCCGACATCCCTAAGTTCGAAGGCCTTGCTGGAGAAGATCCAACCAATCATGTCCGATCTTTCCACATGTGGTGTTCCTCCAATTCCATTACCGATGACTCCATCCGTCTTCGTTTATTCCAATGCACGCTTACCGACGAAGATTCTAAATGGTATGTAGACTATGCCACCTCTTCCCATACCACCTTTGCGACCATTGCCCAAGCCTTTTTATCTTACTTCCAGCTCCCTCTCCGATACGATACTGGTACGGAGCTTTTGACCTCTTTCAAGCAAACCTCTTCAACCCGCCTTTCCGCTCATGTCCAGGAATGGCGACAAAGAAGAAGCTTATGTCGAGCTCCCCCCTTCGAAGATCGGATCTATATGGACTGGTTCCTTCGCTCTCTCTTAGCTCCCATTGGCAAAGATGTCGCCTGCCATTTTCCTCAAACCGAAGAAGCCACCCTCCAAATAGCCTTGAAATATGACCTGATCTATGCCCAGTCTGGTTATGTTTATACCGTTCTTCCTGACCTCCCTAGGTCCGGCGGTGCTAACGCCCCGGGGCATCTCATTCCGCCGACGGTATCGTTGGAGCCCTTTCCCATCCATATGCTCAACCTCCTATGGGCTATGGTCTCCCTCACGGAAGGGCCAACACCTCTAGCACTCTTCCCCCTCCTGGTAGCATGTATCCAGGATACGGCATGCCTCCTCCTTTTTCCCAACCTCCTGCTTACCTCAATGTTGCCCAACCTAACCATTACCCTTATCCGCAACCTGGTGCGCCAGCTCCTCCAGCATATGCGCTTCCACCTCCCTTGCCTCCTCCACCCCAGCAACAGCACCTACAGCCCCCTCCAGGGCAAGTATTTGCATAGCAGGGCGCGACTAATCCCCCTTCTTCTCAAAGAAGGCAGAGAGGCAATCCAAATCAATCTGCCCCTGGTACTCGTGGACCCAATCCTCAAGGTGTTGACCCTAACACTGCTAACCAGCAACAGGGCACTCAGCCCAAGCCGGACAGGCCGCTTCGCACAAATAAGCCTTGTTCGTGTTGCGGTGTTTACGGTCATTACACCCACGATTGTCCCCTCTTACCACAGATGCGGCAGATGTGGGAGTCTCAAGCCACATTGCGCGGACAACATGCCTCCCCTCATGCTCCTCCTAATGTGGTCACTACCCAACCAGCTGTGTTTACTGATCCTTTCCCTCAGCAAGGATTCGTGGCTACCCAACCACCTGACGGACAGGTCGCCACTCCACCTTCCATTTCTGGTTCCTCCGATTACCAGATCCTCATGATGAACTCTGATCCATCCCCAACCGTCGATCTTCACCTTCAAACTCGGTCTCACCAGTACCCCAAGCCTCCCGCTCAGTCTGCCCCCGAGTCCCCTTCTTCAGGTTCTACAGAGCCTCTTTCGACATCCAATGGCCCCTTACATATCCCTCAACCCAAAGTTGAGGTTCATACCAAGATTCCTAAGGGACCATTACGTCGAAATGATGCTTCTGGTCGAGCTCCTCATTCGTATAGCATAGTAGATGATTTGGCGCAATCTCCTGCTGCCATTTCCACATTAGAACTCCTCCAGTCGTGCCCTTCCCAAAAAAAGGCTCTGCTATCTGCCGTGGGCACTGTAGATCCTGCTGATGACCAAATGATTGTTTTCGGCACCCATCAATCAGAACATCCTCCTCTTCCTGCTTCCGTCGCCTTCCAAATCCCAGTCAAAATCCGGAATGCCAACGTTTCTCGGTGTATAATTGATGAGGGGGCATCCACCTGTGTGATGTCCGCTTCGGTTTGGAAGCAACTCGGATCTCCTGACTTGGCCCCTTCCACGATCACCCTTCGAGCGTTGGACAGCCACACCTCCCAGCCCATCGGCCTTTTCCGTAATTATCCTATCACCCTTTCCGGTAAGACTATTTGCGTTGACGTCGAAGTCATCGACACCCCTCTAGATTACAACATTCTATTGGGGTGAAGCTACACCTATGCCATGTATGTTGTCCCCTCTATGGTTTTTCGCAAGATGTCTTTTCCTCACAATGGAAAGATAGTCACCATTGACCAGTTGACTTATCATGAGCCAAAGTCTCAGACCTCCCCTGAGACGACCATCTCTTCTGTAGCCAATAAGAAAACCGTCGATTCCTTGACCAGTGTCTCCCCCGGTGTCTACAAAGATTCCTCCCTGCTTGGAACTTTTCCTGGTCTCTCTGATCCCAGCTTATCGAATGTTTGCATGATGCAATCGTCTCGGGCTGCCCTTAAGCAACCCGCCTCGGCTAGTCAGCAACCCCAGACACAACCTCGCCCACCGCAACCCGCTCCTAGCCCTTTATCTCCGCCAGCCGGACCTTCTCCTTCTGGCCCTTCTCATACAGCTGGTGTCCCTGACCCCCTTTATCCCCCTGGATCGGTTCCCCCGGGCCTTAACCATCTTGGAGCCGTCCCTCCTGGTCATTATCCCTCTGGTCAGATACCTTTCCTGGTTCCCCCTCCCGAAGTCTATACGGTCCCCGTCATGGCCACCCTCTCTCTCCCTAACCTGACCTTGGGCATACCCGTCTTGTACATTGACCCTCCAGCCGCTACCCACCCGGTCACCCCAAACCCTACCTTGCTTTGACACCGGTTCAACCGGTCCCACTCGCTTCCTCCGGGCCCCCCGCACCTCCCCAAGACCCTGCCCCTGTGGTGACAGCCCCGAGAAAGCAAGGCAAAGCTCATAAGGGGGCAACCAATCAGGACCAAGCCGCCCCGACAAACCCTACCCCTCCTCGACCGCCAAAGCACGCTATCCAGTGCGCATTGTGCGATATTGTCAGTCACGCCACCCATATGTGTCCTGAATTGCCGCACCTCAAGATCCTGGTCAACGAGACGTTTCCAGACTCTGATATCCCCGAAGTCTACGTCACTATCCCGGATTCTATCCCGAAACTCAAAACCTTGCGCACAAATCACCCTTGTGCTTTGTGCGATTTCCATGGCCATTACACCCACCTCTGCCCCCGCCTTGACGAGTATCGTTCCTCCTTAGACACGTACCGCCAATTCAAGGCTACACAAGACAAGATACCTTCTCACTTGTCTGCGAGTTCTACTTCGATAGGACCAGAGGATATTCCTACTCCCCTTCACATTCCCCCTCCCGCTATCGAACCAACGGAGCCTTCAACCACCATTTTGTACCTATCGTCATCTTTGAGAGATAGTTCACCTAACCTTCGACCTACAGACACTCTCGGTTCCCCCTCAGTCGCCCTTGGATCTGTTGACGTTGCGCATCTGAGCCCTTCTCCACAAGATGACCAGTCACACATCACTACATCATCAGGTGATCCTTCTTCCTCCAGTCTTCCCATCTTCCAGTCCGATGAAGACATTATGGAAGCCATGACCAACCCTGACTTTCCGTGGGATGATATGCACCATCGCGCATACTTCCTCCCACAGCAGTCCCATGACCAATATGCTGTGGAAACCAAAGACTTCATTCCCAATGTAGTCGATTGGTTCAAAAATCCCATCCCTGCACCTGATGCTTTCGAAGAAGGAAACATGGCCAATATCTCTCCTACCATCAAAATTGACATTTCATTCAAACCAGGAATCGAAGAATATGTCACCTTGGGCGCCCAATGCACCCCGGAAGAAATTGAAGCTTACACCAAGCTTTTCAAAGAATTCCGCGATATTTTCGCCTGGTCCTATTCTGAAATGCCCGGACTCGATCCCGCCATCGTCGAACACCATATCGACACATGGCCTGATGCCAAACCGGTCCGTCAAAAGTTGAGACCCATTCATCCTTCCAGACGTGACGCTATCAAAGCCGAAATCGATAAGCTCAAGCAGGCTGGTTTCATTTACCCCATTGAATACACCACTTGGGTATCCAACCCAGTTCTCGTTCTCAAGAAACAAGGCACCATCCATGTCTGCACAGACTTTCGCGACTTGAACAAAGCTTGTCCCAAAGACAACTTCCCCACACCGTTCATTGACCAAATCATTGACGAGTGTGCGGGGCATGAGGTTCTATCCTTTATGGATGGTTTCTCCGGATACAACCAAATTGTTATCCGTCCTGTTGATCAACTTAAAACCGCGTTCATTAGTCCGTGGGGAACTTTTGCTTACCGGGTCATGCCTTTCGGCCTTAAAAACGTCGGCGCCACTTTTCAACGGGCCATGTCTTATTGTTTCCATGACTTAGCTCATATTATCCTTGCTTATTTAGACGACCTCACTACGCGTTCTAAGCATCGGGCGCAGCACCTACATGATCTGCGTACCATCTTTCTCTGATGTCGCAAGTATAATATTCGCCTTAACCCATTGAAATGCGTCTTTTGCGTTCCCGCCGGCCGTCTCTTAGGCTTCATAGTGTCTAAGGATGGTATCACTCTTGACCCTTTGAAAGTTCAAGCCATTCTTGAACTTCCCATTCCGCGTACCCTACGCCAACTCCAAAGTCTCCAAGGCAAAGCTAATTTTCTTCGTCGGTTCGTCCCTGACTATGCCACCACCGCACATGGGTTCCTTAGACTCCTCCAATCCAATATCCCATTTTTTTGGGATACCTATGCTCATGAGTCTTTCGATGCCCTCAAGCAGGCTCTCACATCCACTCCCTTGATCCGCCCTCCCGACTTTGATCGGGACTTCATCCTGTACATCTCCGCTTCCACCTATTCGGTCGCTGGAGTCCTTATCCAGGAAGATGACAATGGTATCGAGCATGTGATTTACTACGTCAGTAAGAACCTTGTAGGGCCTCTTTTTTCCTACTCGTATGAAGAAAAATTAGCGCCGGCTATCGTGTTCTCAGTCCAAAAACTTCGTCATTATATCCTCATGCACTCCACCAAGGTTGTGACTAATTCCAACCCAATGGCTTTTCTATTGAGTCGTCGTATCCTCATTGGGAAGTACGCCCATTGGGTCATTATTCTTCAGGAATTCAACCTCGAATTTGTCATACCAAAGAGTAAGAAAGGCTTAGCCCTCGCTGAGCTCATTTCTGAATTACCTACCGGATCGAAAGACCCCCCAGTTAATGATGATTTTCCTGATGAACACTTATTTTCCATTACTTCCGACGACCCGTGGTATGGAGATATTCTTACTTACTTGCGAACCCAAAAGTTTTCCCTCCACCTTGATCGTGAGGCTCGCCGACGTATCCGACACCAGGCTCCCCGATACCTCCTTATCGGTGACGACCTCTATCGTCGCGGGATCGATACTGTCCTTCGTCGTTGTCTCACACACGCTGAAGCTAAACAGGTCCTTAATGCCTGCCATAGTGGCGCTTGCGGTGGCCACCTCTCCGGTCTTGCTACTGCCCAGAAAGTCATGCGCGCTAGGTATTTTTGGCCTTCTCTCTTCAGTGATTGCATTGAGGCAGTCAAACACTGTCCCAATTGCCAACATTTCGCCCCTAAGGCGCGAGCTCCCCGAGCTCCCCTCCATCCGGTCATCTCAACTGGTCCCTTTTGTAAATGGGCCATCGACTTTATGGAGTGTCACCCGCCATCCGCTGGTAACCACAAATATATCATCGTGGATGTCGACTATTTCACAAAATGGGCCGAGGCCATGCCAACATTTAACAACACGGCAGCTACCGCAGCCCTCTTTTTATTTAACCACGTTATCGCTCGATTCGGGGTTCCGAAACAACTGGTCTCTGACCATGGTAGACATTTTGAAGATGAGATATGGCGTGAGCTATCCTCACTGTTGGGTTTTGATCACCAATATTCCTCCTCCTATTACCCCCAAGGTAATGGCCAAGTTGAAGCAATCAACAAAATCCTCAAGACTATGCTTCAACGAACGGTGAATAAGCACATAACCAACTGGAATCTTATGCTCTTCCCTGCTTTGTGGGCCTATCAAACTTCTGTTAAAACCGCCACCGGGTTTACTCCTTTCCACCTCGTTTTTGGAGAGGAGGCAGTCTTACCGATCGAGTGTGAAATTCCTTCCCTGCATCTGGCTGTTGAACTTCTCCCTGACACCCAAACTTTAGAACAATGACTTATCATGCTTGAGCGCGCTTCCGAAGACCACCGTGTTGCCTTGCAAACCATGGAAGCGGGCAAGAAACGCACGAAAGCTCAATATGACAGAAAAGTCCAGCCTCGCACTTTTCACGAAGGTGACCTTGTTCTAGTGTATGACCAGGCCCATGATGTCCTTGGTCATGGGAAGTTCGACTCATTATGGCTAGGCCCTTACATCATCAGTAAGGATCTCAGTAAGGGGGCATACCTCTTAGAGGATTTCGAAGGCAATCCCCTTCCTAATCCTCGCAATGCACTCTATCTTAAGAAATATTACCCTTAGCATTTCCCTTCTGAAATGCATGTTTTATCTTCTTTTAGATAGCCAGCATCTTTTTTCATTTTTGTGATTTTCTACTTCACCCGGACCCATTTTGTCCAAGAAGGGTCACTTCACCTCCCCTTTAAATTGAATTTCCTCACTTACAACACTTGTACTTGGGGCACCACTTCGCCTCCATACTTGTCCATGTTCGTGTCGATTTTCGTCATGAGTCCCCACCTTGTACTCATGTTTTCATGGTCCCCCATTGGGCCTTTACTGTGTGGCAGCACCATCGAGTCGCCCTTGTTTAGAGCATCCAAGTTGAGTCATCATCGCATTCTTGGAGTCTATCCCGAGTCCCTTTGTACCCCGCTATAGCCCTCCATCCTTCATTTCTTGGTCTCTCTCTTGTGTTGCACATTATGGCCTTCAGTCCCACTGTCCCCTATCCCTTATGATATTGCGTCAGTCACTGCCATGTCATTCATGCCCTTTATGCTCTAACAAGGGAAGTCGTCCATTCGCTACTCAGTCCCTTCCATTTCACCATCATCATTAGTGTCAGTCTATCCGTCGCTCTACTATTTTCTCTCGTGCCTTAGTTGAGGATCTCTCAGTGCCTCACCTATGGCGAACCTCCTTCTGTCGACGTCAGCTCATTCATTCCAGAAGCCATGTCTAGAGGGCGGTGTACCTTGGTTCCAGCTTCCACTCTTGTTCGGTGCCTCGGATAAGGCAAAGGGATCTCTCATTTCCCTTTGACTTGATTGTTTCTCCACTCCAGATCCTTTCAGCATGACCGAGATCCGTATACTTGATGGTTCAGTGATACAGCAGCAGCTCTTGATGATTCCCGGGTGTGTGTGAGATGTCTCAACCCTCATGAGGGGGTGGCCACCAGGTAGCCCCCACATGCCGGGATGACCTCCTCCTTCTTTGCCTTCGATACGGCTCCGGATGATGATGTTGGCCTTAGCCACTTGCGGCGCCTCTTTGATTTGCATGTATCGGTCAGATTTTGTGAGCCCTTCCCCATTTACAGGGGGCATTTGGGTTGTATTTGTATCTCATGTACTCAGATATTATTGTATAAGTCCTGGCTGTTATCCCAGGCACAGCATGTATGTGGGATTCCTCATTGTATTTTTATCTGGCTCATGATTATGCCAGCTGTACTTTATGGTTCGGTCCCTTGTTTACTGGACACATTATTCTTTTGTACTTTGTCTCGGCGGGCATAGGTATGCCTCCCCCGCCGCCTTCAGCACAGGTACCCTCTCATAAAAAGAGACTTGTTGCACCTGCGAGTCTCGTCTCCTCAGGGCCTAGTCCTTCAGCACACTATCTACCTCACACTTCTCTCTCTGACATCCCCTTTTGTTGTCTGGTGATTGTATTCTTACAACGTACTTCGGTCATACGATTTGCTCTTGACACTCGCACGCTGGGGGGCAATCTGTTACACCATTTTTTGGTCATCTAACCTATTATCATTAGATGGACCCAAGTACACCATGTAAGACCAATTTTACCCTAAGTAAAATTGCTTTCACTATGTCAAATAACTTAATAAAACACATTTATTAGGTTGTTTATGGTCTAAACAGGAAACCCCAAAAGGAAATATTAAACAAACCTATATTTGTTTGATTTTCCTCCAGGAATAATTAATTAAACAATAATTTAATTATTATTCCTGGTCATGTTTAACCCAAAACAAAGAAATTAATTAGATAAATCTTTATTTATCTTATTATTTTCTAGGAATAATTATTTAAATCTTATTTAAATAATATTCCTTGTTAAATATGACTAAATCACCCCTAAATAATTAAATAAATCATTATTTATTTGATTATCCTTCAACCACTTCCTTAAAATGATAAATAAATCATTTATTTATTTATTATTCACAAATAAAGGGATTTGACCCAAGTCAAATACCTTTTCCCTCCAAGAAATATAATAAAATATTCCATAAAAGGTGGATCTAGATTTGGTTAATGTTATTTTAATCATGCACCAAGATCTAGAATGACCCAATATTTTGTTATAAATAGGAAGGTTTTCTACCATTCTTCACCTTTTGTTGCCTATTAGATCACTCTGGATCTATACACTTGGTCCCATTTTTCCATCATTCGTTGTGTGAGCTCCCATTAAGCTCTATTCTTTGCATTGGGTTCTCTACACCAGCAAGAGAGAGAAATCTTAGATCTGAAGTGCTGAGGACTTCCAAGAACCCATCCCACTGAGGAGAATTGGATACACCTTCTTGTTTTCCTCCTAGGTGCCCCATTAATATAAAAATTCTTTCAAAAATTGTTCTTGTCTTGTCTATTGGTATATGAAGCAAACCCTTATTTTTTCTGCTTAATGTCTTTCCATGCATAGATCTGGTTTTTGCAGCTCTTTTCTTGATCAACTAACTGCAGATCTGAAGATATTGGCAGCCACATTTGTTGTTAGGGCTATTAGTTATGCGTAGCTAAAGTGGTCCTTTTTCGTACACTTCGACAAAGGATTCATACTAACACTAACTTTTTCCAAATTTTATTTGACATGATGCATGTGGATGCACCTTCGTCAATGATATATCAGTGAATGGTAATGTTTTGGGCCGATACTAGTATCTGAAAGGTGACCATTGAAGGAAGCCTAGGGGTCGCTTTATCTTAATCAAAAGCCATCAGGCACGACTTGGTGGGGTCGATGGTGCCTAATGCGGAAAGTAAGGCTTTCCGCTGCTTTGGGCATGATTGTAACACCTCCAAAGCTGAAATAGTGACGGGAGATTGAGCTAGATCATCCACAATGCTATAGTTATGGGCCACTTTGCAATAATTTCCTACCCGCCTAGTTGGTCCCTTAGCCTTTTTTGGCAAAGGTTCAATAGGCATATTTGATATGGTTAAAGGTGCTATTGGTGCACGGGTACTAGCCCCTAATGCATTGGTGTCTGGTGGGGCGTCTTAGTTTTGATTCCAGGTCTGAAAATAAATTTCTTCGCTAGTCATGTAGATTTCGTGGCTATTTTTTCCAGAATCATTGGGAGTTTGTTGTTGCGTGCTAACTTTCCATTGATGGGGGAAAGGCTCCTGCATGACTGATGTCTACTGGGAGGATCCCGCCTGTCGATGGTTACTCAGTATCTTCTTTAACTTCGGGAGGTCAAGAAAATGGTGAGTGTAATGGC
Source organism: Pinus albicaulis (assembly GCA_034641835.2). Lineage (NCBI taxonomy): Eukaryota > Viridiplantae > Streptophyta > Pinopsida > Pinales > Pinaceae > Pinus > Pinus albicaulis. Next base: position 83,274 of record JAXQQM020072931.1, on the reverse strand, counting down.
CGTACTCACCACAGATCGGACAAGAGTGGGTTGTTTGAAGAATTGGCCTTTTGTTCTGCCTTTGGGGGTTGCTTGTCTCGTGGTTCTAATTTCGGTTGGAGTTTCCTTGAGTTTGAGATCGCGAAGGGCATTGTTGATTTTTGCCCCCTTGTTCAGGATTTCCTTTAGGCTTGTTTTTTCCTTTTTTGTTAACCGCATTAGGAGGATAATTTGGATTCTCCTAGTTGTATGGTTTGCGTAGTTAGTTTTGGAAGGGTTGCACAAAGTTCACCTGTGCATTATTCTGCATGGGCGGGTCTTGTGCTGAAGATTGGGTGTATTACAGTCCCTGGTTTGTAAATGGATGTTGGGGGGGAGTTCTTCTGTTGGCATGTCTATATGCATACTAGGTCCCTTGAGCCGAAGGATAGGGTCCTGCATGCTGATGGTGGTATGATGATGCCCTACTAGTCAAATTTTGCAGAGGCATGTGATGAATTTGGTAGCTAGGTTGTGGTATGTTCTGGGTAGAATCATACATGTAATCAGGGTATTGAACACTGCTGCTAAGGTTATTTTGGGTCAACGACCCAATTAAAACATTTGTAGAGTTCGACACACTTGGAAATTCTTTGTAAGTTTGCAGGCATGGGGCGTTCGATAGGATATTGTAAATATACCTTGACTGCGTATGGATCAGCTCAAGATGTTGGGCCTTACTGATGGCATCCTCTTCGGATATGGGCTTTTGCTGTGCCACACATTTTGAAATCTCTGCGGCAAGAGTTTTTAGGAACAACTCTAATAGAACTCGATCGTTGGTTTTGGTTGCGCACAAACTATGAAGCCGCAGCCATTCGTGGAGATGGTCCGAGATATGGACGATGGGGGTTTGCCTAAAGTGGGTCAGTAACTCCATTCCAGAATCATGGTGGATGGGTAACTGAAAATAGGTTAAGAACATAGTAGCGAGGGCGCTAAAGGTCTCATGTGTAGCAGAGGGCTGCTCCACATACCATTTCGCTGCTACTCTGGTTAGAGCGAGTTGAAATAATCTTAGATTAATAGTATCATCAACTATGTCGTTCGATGAAACCCATAGGTGGAAAGTCATAACATGATTTCTGGGGTCTTCTGCTTGCTTCCCTTCAAATTTTGGAATTTCTAAAGGGAGCTTCGTGGGCATGGGAAGCCATATGGGGTTGTGTTGAATGGGGTCATTTTTCAACTTGGTTAAATATGGTAGGTTTAACGAAGCTAGAAAAGGTGACTTTGAGTTCGTAGCCATTGTGACTTGTGAAAACATAATGTTTTGGTTAGGAATAGGGTTTTTCTATTATGTACCTTGTTGTGCGTTCACCTGGCTTCCTAGATGGGTAGCACTCCTCTACCCACTAGGGGTTGTGGGAGGAGTGGTGTGTGGTGACCCTGTGGGGGTGTCCATCAGTGTGGCGTTGGGAGACCGACTAGGGTTCCCAAATAAATATTCCTCGATAAAGGATGAACCAATAAGGGTGGTACTGTTCCGTCTTTGATGCCTAAATGGAGAAAAACCTGGAACCCCTCTCGGTAATGGTGGGAGGTCCAAAAGAGGTCTAGATCGACGAGGTTCCATTGGGTCCATTATGGAATTGAATAGGTATGGATTTGGAAATATTTGAGAGGATAGAGATTATAATCAAAGAAAAAATTTGATCGCATACATAAAACAAAGTGAAAATAAAATAAATTTTCCCTTTCCTATGTGATCAGTCAATAAAAAATATGGTTTTTTGTTGTTTGCATATGATACTCAAATCCTCGAAGACCTAATCATCCTCACACGCTCAAATGTAACTAGTCCTTGAGAATATATTTTCCGAATGCTGGCATAACGTCCCGAAGGAACTGGCGACACCCCTAGTCAACTGAGGAAAATCCACCAAGGTAAGGGTAGAGGATCTAGTGCTGCTTGCACTGTCACCTATAGGGAAAGGATGCCCTAATTTTGGCCATAAAGCACCGCTGTCCCATGTGAGCATTTGAGTCTCGGGATTCTTAGTATTTCAACTACTAGTATTGAGTATCAACTGGGTCAGGTAGCCCCAATTGATACCACACGCACTGGGCCTAAGCCTAAACCCCTCTGAATCGGGTCTCTGTGACGCTTAGGTTTTCTTTGCTGTGGGAAGATAGGTGGATTTGAAGTTCCCTAAACAATCAAATTCTATTTTTCAAGCTGAATACTGACCAAGTTGTTTAATTAGATGCCTAACCCCTTGGTCCTAACTTAGACTATAAATTCTTTTGTGGCCCCTATGGGGAGAATTTAGTGAGTTTTTTTAAGTTAGTTTTAGGTGTCTTTGCTTTACTTAGGGTGTGGATGTGTGTGAAAAAAATATGAACAAGCACATAGTTTTATCGTGTGGATATGCGATGATCCTTTACAAAATCCCCTATTTAAAATATGTTCTATTGTTCCTTGCTCAAAAGAAAAACATGGGGGGATATGGGCAGCTTTCAATTTTTCCTAGTTAATCTATATGATCAACTATAGGGAGATTGTGATTTGTCAATAGGGAGTGTTCATATGCTTCCTAGGATCACCCGAGGGTGCAAATACAACAGATATTACTTGCTCTTCTATCGACAATTCGATCCTGGTCCCGAAATCCTAGTGCAAAAATTAAACTAAACTAATGAATTTTACACTAGAAAAATGAAAGAGAACTAGCTAAGCATGCGTGGAATTGGGCCACTTACTTTGGATAATTAACTAGGTGTTTTGGTACCTAAATTTGCAAAACATAAATTATTTCGAAATGCAAGTTAATTTTCCTCCTACTCAAACTATGTGTTAACTTTGCAAAAATCAACTTGAAATAAAACCAACACCTAAAATAATAAGAGCAGCTAAAGGTGAGCTTTAACAAGTTGCAGGGCACCTCAACTAGTGATGCAAGATGTATTATGGGCTACCAGTCACCTTTTACAAGCAAGAAAAGGTGGAAATAGTGGAAAAAATCCAACTTCTGGTTTCCGTGCGGAAAAAGCTGAAACAGGTGCGAAGGCTGTGCACAAGTCACCTTTGAATGCGCGCACTGGGGTGTGTCTGTTTGTAAGAAAACCGTGAAATTTTCCTGCAAAATAAATTTTTGGGAGCTCTTTAGCTTCAATCTATCACTAGGGATGAACCAGGTAGTGAAGGAGATAAAGGGGGCAATTCCAGCCCAACTCCACAATAAAGACGGAGGTCCCTACAAAAAGGCACAACCACATAAACTTGGAAATAAAAGTTAGTGGAGTTTCCAATCCTGTGTTAGTGTGTTTGGTGCACAAATGTACCAAATCACACTTGCTTAAGAGAGGTGGGTTTTCACTCTTAAGTTATCAGTCATAGGCAGAAAATAGATGGAGTTAATCAAGTTAGCGTAATATGCTAAAACATAAACATACTAGATAGAGAAATAACATGCATATTCAAACATAAAAAATAAAATAAAACTAAAACAAATAGAACAAAATCTCTAAATAGAGTCAAACAACTTAAATAATCCAAATGGCAGCACTTACCTCCTCTTATTGAGTTCTGGTAGGAAACGAGGATGAAAATTTAACCCACTTGCCAAGGGGCCCTTGGAACTATGGAGCTCCAAGTCCTGATGCAAGGATGTATTTACTTCCGAGCTGCCTTGGCGCAAAGTCTCCCTCTCTCTACTATGGTGGACTAGAGTTGTTGGATGGCTAACAATTGGGTCACCTCTATCTCTGCTCCGTATCACACACTACATCTATTGCTTGGGGCAATTCTGGCCAACATAACAATGTGTTCGCATATTTTTCATCTCTTCGTGGCCTTTAATAGGAGAATTCAAATCCTACTTCCCTCTCTTGGTACATTGTGGATGGTGACTCAAGAGAGGAGGGTGATTCCATTGTGTTCCACATTTATTCCATTGTGTGCTCCCTTGAGGTCCTAAGGAGACTTGGGCGGTTGTCCTTAGGTGGCCTCAAGTGTGTGATCAATGTCTTGGAGTGTGCCTTGTGGTCCCGGAAAGTGACTTCCGCCACTCTCAGGACCACGTGGATTTTTGAGGAAAATTCGCACAAAGGCATGCTTATCAAAGAATTATGCACGCAAAGGCGCATTTAATTGGTTCCTTCTGTGCACAATATGAGTTTTCCTTTTATACCTTAGAGATTTTTAAATACTTCAGATTCTCTAATGTCTCTCAACCTTGTAAATCCTTCAGCCTAACATTAAATAATGTCATCTTTGCTTGTCCTATTTTCCAGTGATAACACCACTCATGTGTCTACAGAACAATGACATCGATGAAACTCCTTATGGGCCTGTGTCCATAATGGAAAGGAAAAATTATAATTAGTCTAGAAATTAATTAGCATATATGTGTAACTTGAAAAAAGAAAATGTTGAATCTTAGGAATAAAAAGTTTACCTCAACTACTGGTCTATATGGTTGTACATAGTGACCCTCCTCCACATTAGTGTTATGAGGTGGAGGTGGAGGTGGAGGAGAATGCATGGAAACATGCTCTAGTTGAGGACGGCCTAGCTAATTAGCTGCCCCCTCGGATGACCTCATAATCTCATCCATGTAGTTGGGCTGTGTCTAGATATTGTCATGAACTTATTAATATAAATGAAATCTAATATGAAATAGAAAAAAATATAATTAAGTATAATTTGAAAATAAGATTCAAAAGTTTCGTGTATATATATATATATATGTACCTATTATATTTCATGTGGGTCGTGCACCTTCTAAGTGTCACAAATGACATCACGATACATACATGCATATGTCAAAATATATTCAATGGGTAAACTCACAGGAAATGAATCATCATATAAAGGAAATAACATGTGACGAGGAAATGGTGGTGGTCTCCTAATCTCTCCATCATGTACAACACACACATTTACCAATGACGTCCACATGCTATCTACAATAGTCTCCCTAGTCTCAACACTGAGTTATGACAATTCCTCTAGCTTTGTCAATAATACCAGGCTCTAAGACTGTATTGGTAAGAATCTCAAAGGTGATGGTACATGCCCAGGGCCCCTACGAGCCCCCTCATGATCAAAGGTACATCCCATGCCAAGTCCATAAAAATGAGATCCGGTATCAGTTTAATCCAACCTCATATGTAATACAGACTCTGTATATAAATTCTTGGAAAATAAATGGCGACCTGGTCATGGTGGAGTAATTGGCCCCAAGATCTAATGAATATAGCATACACAAAAAGGGCTGCATCAACATTCCTAAAATATTTTAGTTGAATTAGACTTTTATGTCTAGTAGGGTGATCTTGAGGGGTGTCAAACAACTCCCCACGAACATCAATGTTCTTGGTGTCCTCTTTCACCACCTCCAAATTGTGTGGGCCTCTAACCTCATGCCTCCTAATCCTCTGTATGGAATGTAGGAGGTGGCTGTATGGGACTGACCTCTGGTATGTCTCGATTAACCTATTGATGCTATCCAACATCAAAGAAAAAATATAACTAGTTAGTGAATTGGTAGGGATGTTATGTATCTCTTGTGTGATCCACGTATGATGGGTCGTAACATCCTCCAATGTGGTATATATGAGCTGTAGCATCGTCCCACAGAGGGATTGATGTTGTACTATGATCCTCAGCTTTGGCCTGCTGAGGGCCTGCAAATCATAAACATAATTTAACATATATAATTAAAAACTAGAAGCATAATACCATATACATTAAATTCAAACATCTTAATTGAAGACAATTTTAAAATTAAAGAAAATTTCAAGACATAACAATAAAGTTTAAAGAGGATTTAAAAATGCAGGAGGTGTACCTGAAATAGGTGAGGAAGGTCCACTAGAGGTAGCATGATCATCAACAGAGACAGAAACACTGCCTCTAACACTCTGACTAGCATCAGAGGCAAGATCTATGAATGGAACGTGCACTCTAAGTGGGCTACGTGATCTACCAGGAGCCCAAACTTTTATAACAGATCCCATCACACTGTGATGGCCTACAATTGGGGTGTGTATATGAGATGCCTATGCATATTACATATACTACATATAAAATAATCCAAGAAAAAAAACGTTGACTAAACTATTACATATAATACATATAAACTAATCCAAGAAAAAAAATTTGACTTAGAAATAATGTTGAAAAAAAACCATTTCTAAATTCAAGCAGAATAATCTAGCCTAAAGTCCTAAACTTTAGAGTCCATTTTTTGATAATCTATCAACCAAATTATTGAATCCATGTAAACACAATCAAAATAAGTGATCAAATATACCTTCACACTTTTTCCTGTTTCTAAATAATGCATTTTATTCATAGCGCATAAATATGTAAATATATAGGTAAAAATTTGAAATAATCCTATTTACAAAACTAATAAAATTTCATGCCAACCAAATACTCCAATAGACTTTAATCTATTAATGTTTGACTTTGACACATGACATGTACTAGGTGCAAGCACATGAAGACAATGTTTCTTGTACAACAAAATACATAATGAAACAATAGATACAAATTATAAAATAGTCTAAATGATTTTATTCACTGGACCAAATGCCCTTTTGATGATGGATTTAATGTATCTATCAATGATGCATTGTTGAAACATGAACTTATATATATAGTTATATGTTAAATGCTATATATATATATGTGTGTTATGTTTCAAATAGTTATGATATGTTAAATGTTATAGTTATATTATATTATAGTTATGCACAATACATGCTACACTATTTTGTGTTATGAACTATGTTACACACACACACATGTTATGTTAAATAATTTTATGTTATGCTAAATAAAAAGTTATGTTATGTTATGTTCATAGTTAAATACATATGGTTATATTTATAGTTATATAGTTATGAAATATAGCTCTAATTATGTTTTTAATTTTTTTTTGTAGATAAGCAGTAGGACTTCTATTCATTATTCAAAGAAAAATTACAGGCATAGTCATTTGCAACTAGTCTGCCTGATTGGAAACCATACCGACTGTAATATATCCATGATTTCATCAGAATTCTAGTCATGACATTACATACGTTTTTATTCTTAGACCAAATTTTACAAAATTTATAAAAATAAATGTGGCCCCATACTTTCATGTAGCCTCTAACAACCCTTCTTTTCCAATGCAGGGGCTTGACCTTAACAAACTTTAAACTATTAATAGTCCTAGACATAACATGAACATAAGAGAATTCTAATAACCATACCAAAAAACATAATAGAGACATTAAAAAACTAGATTAATGATCAAGGTCTTTTCCTGAGGGGGACTATGCTTGCTCACATGGCTCCTGGTCATTGTCTTGGCACAAGGGCTCCACTTTCCTGCTACGCACATAGACGCGTCACACTGTAGCCTATTGATTTTCACCATTGTTAGGAGTGATGTCCATGTGATGAACATAGTACATGCAAACAAATTTTTTTTTTCCATAGTGTCTATACAGTCCTTCTGAACTCGTTTAATATCCACCTATGTTCAAAGATGGGTTTCCAGCCTTTCCACCTTCTTCTAAAGAATTTTGAGCTGCTTCAACTGAGTTCTTTAAGTGCCTGTATCTGCTATGAATTTCCCCATAAGCATCTTCATATGCCACGCTTTTTCCACATTCTTATGATAGAGTGTTTCATTATCAATCACCCAATCCACCTCTTTAGCCATACGACCTGTTGAGCCCCAAATATGTCCTTTCCTTTCACCAAATTTCACTTCATTCCATTTGTCCTTTATCAGTTATAGGCTTAAAATATCAATAGGATTGATTAAAGTCACTTTAAGAATGCATGCAATGACTGAATTAATATACTTTTGTGGTTGTTGTTGTAGTGATTTTTGACTAGACTTAGCTACAGAATGCAACCATTCTGTAGCTAGTCGCATATTCCGCAGATATCTTTATGTTCACATAGGTTACAGGTGTCACTTAAAGGAAAAACACATATGTTTGAATTCCAGAACTCACCTACATCATTCCTTGCCCTCTACGAAGTCTGAGCAAAATCCTGCAAGTGGTTATGTACGTGGAGGAAACCAAAACTAAGAAGTAGACTTCTACCAGGACAAGGACTCTGTAGATGTATTTAGCAAAGTACGAGGCCTCAACAGGAGTTCTAATTCGATTTTAATTGAAAAGACACCTATCCCTATTTCTTCTCAATGACAGTTATGTATTTTTCTTATAAAAATAACTTGGTGAACCGAGAGACAGTTAGCTAGTTGATGTTTTGTTGTTAAGTTTTCCAAAACTGTGATACTCTATTTCTGAAGCTTTCTCCTTTAATGAAAGAAGTACAACTTTAATGCATGATCTGAAGCAATCTTGAGGAGATTCGTGTGCCAATCCGATGGTAGAGGGCCCCTACTATCCGAAAGGCTTTGTGCATATTTTCTAGATAAGTGACTTTAGCTCTGTTTCATTCCTAATTTAGGCAGTTTTCTGAACTTCATGTTTTATGTTCACTTACATCGAATGTTACAGTCAATCTCATTCTTATGAACTGTTCCAATATATCACTAACACATGAATGAGATAGAGCTATAATAATTCGGAGGTTAATTGCATTCTAGTTCAGTTCAGTTCATTGTATTTCAAGTTTTATTAATTGCATTCTAGTCCTGTTAAATTAGACTTAAAATGCCTTCATTATTTACAAACTGCTCTTGTTCTTAATCTCTTCTAACACATCATTATCATATGTACAAGAATTAGCTATATCATTTTGAGTCCTTGACTATTCTGCAATTTCTCATAATTATACAAACAACCTTTTTCCAAAGCTATTCCAAGAGATCTCTAACCCTTGAATAAGGCTTAATATTAACATTTTGAGTGGAAGAATGGGTTAATTTTAGTGTCATAAGTCATTTTAGCATAGGGTTCCCTACTATGTTTCAGATAATATTTTCTCAAATTGTTCCAACAAATTTCTAACTATGGATGAGATTTTCTCTGTAATATTGTAAGTTGTTGTTTACTATAGAGAACTTCATTACATCAAACTTATCCTTTTCTTAAGTTGTTCCAACATACTTCTAATGAAATGAATTGGACTGAGTTAATGTTATGAGTTACTTTCCTTGTCAAGCTTTGCAATTTGTGAATTAGCATTTTTTGTTCTTAGGTGTCATACACAGTTTAGAGTAAATTTTGTTCTGTTTTAGTATGATCAGTAACTTCTCTTTGCCAACAATTTAGTTCTTTTCCTCCTAACACAAAAATACAAAACCAAAAACACTAGAAAAACACTAAACACAACGAATTAGGAAGAAGATACCTAGGCACATATAGTGCACTTCACTTCAACAGTTTACTAGCCCTGGTTGACAATTTATGACATCAATTTAGGAAAACTAAGTTGAGTAGAAATTTTGGCGCCGTTTCCGGGGAAGTGTAACTAGGTAGCCTTGTTTCTTACCTCCCAAAAACAATGATATGCATAGAGAAAGAGACTCAAGGGGTAGATTCGTAAGAAGCAGAAGCTTGATTCCTAGAACACCACTTGTTCCACCAAGACCAAGAGGCAGCACACCTCCAACTCAAACCCACATCCCATGCTTTACTGATCATAGGCTTCCAGAAGACTTAAGATCAGATATTCCATCAGAAAGACCTTCCACTTCATCCATTGAACCTGTCCTAGAAGAAGATTCAAGGACCCCTGCTAGAGAAAAACTTTTCCACTTCCACAAGAGAATCAAGCATGGCAGAAGAAGGGGGAAGAGGAGTCTTTAATGGAGAACATACACTATTTGGAGGGGGTAGAGGTAGAGGAGAAGGAGGAAGAGGTGCAGAAGGAGAAGGAGTTAGAGGTGAAGAAGGAGGTAGAGGAAGAGGTAGAAGGGAAATGGGAAGCTCTTTTGGGTTTCCTATAGTAGATGAAGAAACCAATGCAACTATGAAAAACGTTTCACCCTCTGTCATTCCAAACTTTTATGGACTCAAAAGTGAATATCCTAAAACCTTCTTATTTGAATTTGAAGTCCTATGTAGAACCTATGATTACTTACAAGATGCCCAAAAACTTAAACTGTTCCCTTCAACATTGAAAGGAGCAACATTAAAATGATTTATGAGTTTGATCAATAGTTCTATTAGGACATGGGAAGACATGAAACATGCATTTATAGAGAGGTATTTGGATTACTGTATGCCAGTCAACCATAAGGAGGAAGTGTTTAAAATGCTACAAAAATAGGATGAAAATCTGGAAGATTTGTTGGAGAGGTTTAACTATAACATCAAGAGAGAAAAAATGGAAAGCTTAGACCAAGATACTTTGAAAGCTCTCTTGTTGAAGACAATTAGGGATGAATGGTTAGATATCCTTAATATGATGGGAAAAGGGGATATATCTTAGCTAACATTACATGAAATAGCTGAATTATGTATCAACCTTTCAAGATGGAAATCTAAAACTATAAAAGGACCAAGAGACCCTGCTCTTGCAAGGGCAAGTAAGTCTGCTTCTGGAACAGTAAGTAGGGCAGAAATAGGACATATGATTGATGAATTCAAATCTAACATTTTAGGGAGTCTTAGTGAACAAATAAACACCCTTAAGTTACAAAACAAGCAAAAAGCTGAATCTGATGCCTTAGCAATATTTTGTCCCAAATGTAGAAAGAAACATGCCTTGAGAGAGTGCCCTTTGGATGAAAAAGTAGTAGAGACTTGTGTAATTTTTTCAGAAAGACATGAGACCAAGAGTTGTCCTTCACTTCCTGGTCTTAAAGCCGTCTTTCAAGAAAAAACCCCTACAAATTCCACATAATCTCTCAATTGTGTCTCTAGAAGGCCTTGGCAAGGACCTCAAACACAAGGATTCCATGATTAGCTGTATAATCAACCCCCACCAAATTGGAATTCGTGGCAGCAACCTTGGCCCCAATTTAAAAATCAATCTCAAACTTGGGCACAAGGAGCGCAAAATCCCTATGGAAGATACTCTCAGTATTATCAATATCCACCATCCTATCCACCATATCCACATTTTCCTCCTCAACAAAATCCTCAAAATCCACAACATCAAAATCCACCACTTCCATTACCATTTCCTCAGAAAACAAATCAGTTACCTGCCCAACCCATACCAAACCTCAACAATAAAAATCCTCAGAACACATACATGATAGAAGGCCAACAATTTCCAAACTATTTGATTACTCCTTTAGACCTTAATGATGTTCAACTTAGGACTGGAAGAATACTTGAAAAGAAGAAACCTTTTGTAATTATACAAGAACAAAATAACTCTGAGGAAGATTCTCTGCGGGTAAATAAAAGTCTTGAAGAGAGCACACCTTTCCAAGACCTAAATATTGAAAAATCAAAACAAAAAGAACCAATAACTTCAACTCCTATATTAGAGCAGCCATCAACATCTATCTCTACACCTCCCTTTCCAGAAATATTACAAATTGATAGGGGTGTAGAAAAAAAATTTATGGTGCCTAATTATGATTTCCTAGATGAGCTGAGAAATGTTTGTATTAAGATCCCATTATTACAAGCTATCAAGGAAATTCCAATTCTAGCAAAAACAATAAAGGAGTTGAGCATGAAAAAAACAGGAAAAAGAATCAAAGAGATAAATAAAATTCAATTGGCAGGAAAAATAACAGATATCATGATGGGTAATATTGCCATTCCAAAGTATCTAGACCCAGGAAATCCAGTTGTTAAAATACACATCAATGGAACTGAGATCCAAAACACACTTATTGATTTAGGAGCAACAATCAATATCATGAGTAGACAAATCACGGATAAACTAAAGCTTCCTAATCTTCTTTTTACACCCACATTATTACAATTAGCAGACATATCTGTGATCAAACCTAATGGGGTAATAGAAGACATTCTAGTTTCCCTAGATTCTTGGGAGTATCCTGTGGATTTTATGATCCTAACTCCTAAGAATAATCTAGGAGGACATCCTATTATATTAGGGATACCTTGGTTAGCTACAACTGATGCTTTCATTAGCTGTAGATCCGGTGATATGTACATCTCTGATGGTAGTTCAACCAAGAAATTTACCTTGTATCCTCCGGCAAAAACAATTACAGAATTAGATGATACTCAATGGATTGAGGATGAAGAAGACATACAACCTCTCTTCATAATTTCAGAAATTAGTGAAGATAGCTAGATTCTGAATACCTTAGAAAATTTTGAATCCTCTTCGGAATACAAACATGAAAAATTTCAAGAAGAATCCAACATTGAGTTTTTATCATCAAGACATATGTCTCTTTACTCCATGGATAAATTTGGCAGTTCTGCAATTGAGATATTTCCAGGTAAAACTTTAAACATAAACAAGAACCTAGAGAAATCTCAACAAGAAAAGCTAGTCAAGATATTACAGAGACATTCTTCTGCATATGCATGAGAGTACACTAATATGAAAGGGATAAGCCCTAAGACTTGCACTCATCACATCTACATAGAGGAAAATTGTAAACCAATCAGACAACCTCAGAGACAGATGAATCCAAATCTTAGGGAGATTGTTAAAGAAGAATTGCAAAAATTGTTAAATGTCAAATTTATCTATCCCATTTCAGATAGTTAGTGGGTTTCTCCTTTGGTAATTGTGCCAAAGAAAAATGGTAAATGGAGGGTATGTATTGACTACCGTGAATTAAACAAAGCTACTTTTAAAGATCATTTTACCCTACCTTTCATAGATCAGGTGTTAGATACATTAGCTGGCAAAAAGTACTTCTCATTTTTAGATGGGTTTAGTGGTTATAACCAAATTCAAATAGCACTTGAAGATCAAGACAAAACCACATTTACCTGTCCTTGGGGTACCTATGCTTACCGAGTATTTCCATTTGGAATATGCAATGCGCCTGCAACATTTCAAAGGGAAGTACTAGGAATATTTTCAGATCTAATACATGATTGTGTAGAGGTATATATGGATGATTTCACAGTCTATGGAAACACATTTGAAGAAGCCTTAGTAAACTTGGAATTTTTTTTAAAGAGATGTAAAGAAGCAAATATTTCACTAAGTCATGAGAAGTTTTTTATGATGTTTACTGAAGGAATTGTTTTGGGGCATCACATTTCAGGGGATGGGATTGGATTTGATGAGTCAAAAGTTGAAGCCATCTCTAACTTATCTGTTCCAAGCTGTCAAAAAGATGTTAGGAATTTTCTAGTATTTACAAGATATTATCGAAGGTTTATAGAAAACTTCACCAAGATAGCATCTCCACTTTTCAAATTACTTACCAAGGACTGTGAATTCAAGTGGAATCCTGATTTCCAGTTAGCCTTTGAGACCCTGAAAACAAAAATATTTGAAGCACCTATTTTAAGGGGACCTAACTGGAAATTACCTTTTCATATTTCAACATATGCCTAAGATACAACTTTAGGAGCAGTATTGGGAAAAAAAGACCTGATTCCTTATGCCATCTACTATACAAGTAAAAATTTGACTCCTTCAGAGTTAAATTATACTGTAACTGAAAAAGAGTTCTTAGCTGTTGTTCATGCCATAAATAAATTTAGGCACTATATAACAGGCTATGAAACTTTTGTTCACACAGATCACTCTGCAATTAAATATCTAATGAACAAATCAATTACTAATGGCAGAGTCATAAGATGGTTATTGATTTTACAGGAATTCAACATTACCATTCTAGATAGGCCTGGGAAACAAAATACAGTAGCTGATTTCCTATCTAGACTCCAAAACATTAAAGATAATACTCTAGTTGAAGATCAATTCCCTGATGAATATCTTTTTGCAATTTCTACTCAAACTCCTTGGTTTGCTGACATTGCTAATTATTTAGTTTCAGGGAAATTTCCTTCAATAATGAATGCAAGAGACAAAATAAAGATCATTTATGACAGTGCAAAATATTCATGAGTTTCTAATGAGTTATACAAAACAGGTCCAGACTTTATCATTAGGAGATGTGTTCGAGAAGATGAGATGCTTGAGATTCTCAAGGCATGTCATGATGAACCTTGTGGCAGACACTTTGTTGATAAAAGGACAACTTATAAGGTCATTCATTTAGGATACTATTGGCCATCCCTTTTTAAAGATGCTAAAGAGTATGTAAAAAGGTGTGACAGTTGCCAAAGGGTAAGGAAACCTTCTCCTTCAAGTGAGATGTCGTTGCAGCCTTAGGTACATATTGAACCTTTTGAGAAATGGGCTTTAGATTTTGTAGGACCTATTAGTCCTCCATCAAGAAAAAAGAAATATATATTAGTTTGCATTGATTATGTTACCAAATGGGTAAAAAACAAGCCATTAATTTATGCTACTAAAGCATCTGTAGTTAATTTTATTTTTGAGGATATTTTTACTCGTTTTGGTGTCCCAAGAGAAATTTTTACAGATCAAGGAGCTCAATTCACATCAAAGCTAGTGGAACAAATGGTGGAGAGGTAAAAAATTAGACACAGAAAATCTACTCCCTATCATCCACAAGCAAATGGTAAAGTGGAATCTACTAATAACGTCATTGAGGGGATCCTAACAAAGACTGTTCATTTACATAGAAGAGATTGGGCAGACAGGCTTCCTGAAGCCTTGTGGGCCTATAGAAATACATGGAGAAGCACAATAGGTCATACTCCTTATGAAATTGTTTATGGAAAACAAGTCTTGTTTCCCATAGAGTTTTAGATTCAAACTTTTAAAATGGCAGTCTAGCTAGGACTTGATCTAACAGAAGCACAAAAGCATAGATTGGAGCAAATTAATGAATTGGATGAGATCAGACAGGATGCAGTCCAGAGAACAAATATAGTCCAGCAGCAAAGGACTAGATGGCATGATAAGTACATTAAGGAAAATAAATTAAAAGAAGGTGACTGGGCCCTCTTGTTTGATTCAAAGTTCAAAGATTTTCAAGGTAAATTCCAAATACATTGGCTTGGGCCATATGAAATTGTGAAATTTTTTGACAATGGAGCAATAAAAATCAGGACAATAGATGAAGATGAGGTCACTTTTCTTGTAAATGGTCATAGATTGAAAATGTATCATAAGCCACTTTCAAGAAAAGAATTTGTCAAGAGATTCCAAGAGAACAATGATGTGAAGTTAATGAAGAAGAATCCTTATTTTTCATCAACTTAATTGTATTTTCTGAAATTAGATGCATAAAAAAAAAAAAGGAAAGAAAGAAGAAAGAAGAAGTATAAACATGAAAACTAATCATTGATTAGCATGTTTATACAGAAAAGATAAAGTGAAAATCAGAATCTTTCTGACACTTTACCTTTTCAAAATTGTTCTTTTCCTGCAAGCAACTATCATAAAATCATAAGTGCAGGCCCACTTTACATATCACATTCCACTTATGATCCATTTCACTTCATCATATCTCACTTCATTCATATTTTATTCACTCCATTCATCCATACTTCATTCACTCCATTTCATGGACCATCTCATTTTTATTTCAAATTTGATCTCTTTCTGCAATTGAGTATTACAAATCATAAGTTGCAGGCCACTTTTCATATTTCATTCCACTTCAAATTTATGATCCATTTCATTCCATCATATTTCACTTCACTCATGCTTCATTCCACCATATTTCATGATCCATTTTATTTCATTTCATACTACATTCCATCCATGTTTCAAAACATTTCATTCCATGTTTCAAAGCTTTTACAGGTATATTCTACAGCCAAACATTATGTAGCCAGACATTCTGCAGCCAGATATCCTGCAGGAAACTATCCAGCAACCACTTGTTCAACAGAAAATTGATCCTGCACACCTATGTCAACAAGCAAAATCAAAGGGATTATGAAGACTAAAAGATAAAAGATTTTCAAAGAAAGACAAAGCATATTAAAAACCACAAAAAAATCGAAAGAAGGGCTAAGGTAACTTGTGAAATTATTATGATAACAGATTATGAAAGTTATAGTATGGTTAAGTTATATGTATGTTTCATAACGTTATTTTGATTATTCGTATTGATCAAGCCTATCAAGCCTATCATAAAATTCATGGACAAATCCCTTCCATTCCGCCATATCAAATCATCATTTATTAAAAATTAACGGTTAGTACTTGAAGTGACCTATTAGGTTACGTCACTAACCCGAAGTATTCAGTGATGATTTTAAAATTCTCACGAGATTTTTCTACGGTCTTTCACTCCATGACAGCTCTCAAACTCATTTATTTGTGTAATTTACCCTCACCGTATTTCACTCATTCCATAACCACTTCATGTCAATTTTCCGTAGCCAATTCCTTTCTGCAAAAACAGAGAAGTCATCTTTGGGGTGAAAAAAACTCTCTACAGCCATTTTTACCTTGAATAGGAGAGCAGTAACGGAGCAGTAAATTGAAGATAGAGAAAAGAAGCCATGGGACTCATTGTAAGGTCCGAACTAGTCGGAACCAAATACCTACAAGGTTACCCACAGATTAGAGAGATGTTATAGCAGGTTGGGTGGCTACAGTTTTTGGAAAAGTTCAATGGATTCCATAAGGAAGTTACCAAGACATTTTCCCGGTCCTTCAACGGGTCAGAAGTTGAAATAGGTGATGTCAAGTTCATTATCACAAAATCCTTTATTGCAGAAGCAGCAGAATTACCAAGGCAAGGTGAACGATGGTTCAAAAACAAGGAATTTCACAATGAAGCATGGAGGCAGATGCTCAAAACACCAGGTATGGATATCTCAGTTTTGAAGAAAGACATTCCTAGTTCAGCCTTAAAGAATAAGTGGCGAAATATGCTGTTAATTATGCAAAAGTTTATAACTTGTGAGGGAAGGTTTGGCACCCTATATTTTTATCACATTCGACTTATGATGCATTTTCTAGATGAAGAAATCAATTTACCCTTTTTCTTACTCCATAGCCTAAAGAGGATGGCTTCTAATGTCCAAAAAAGGGTCCAATTTTTAGAAACCACCTTGTATCACCATGGCCTAGTTAAAATCCTAATTGAGCATCATTTGAAAAAGGTGGGAGACAGTTGGGATGAGTTCCTCTTGAGGAATCATTTTGAAGAACCTAAAGAAACTCCATCTGAAGGAAAACTTGCAAGAAGAAGCAGGAGAGGGAAAATTTCCAAATCTGTTGAAATTAAAACTGGTAAATCCATACAAGAGGACAGTGAGGAGATTATCTCTGAAAAATTGGCCGAAATCAAGAAACAACTTAAAAAGGAAAAGATAATAAGGAAGTATGCTAAGGAGAAAGGTGAGGGACCATCTAAACTAAGAAGAAGCCATAGGCTTAGAGGCATATTGAAGAAAACAGGGGTTAAGAAAATGGGAATCATAGATATTGAGGATGAAGAGACACCAACTGATAGATCTCCTGAGTACCAGTATGAAAGGATATTTACAGAGGAACTTAGGAGGTAGGCCCAGCACAACAACAAATCTATAATTATGTTGAGTCATTAGAAAAGAGAGCCTCAGAAAGTAGAGGAAGAACTCCTAGCCCACAAAAATATCCAATTGAAGTGCTGAGAAGAGATAAGTATGAATTGGAAATAATTAATAGGCACATAAAAAATGAAAATGAAATTTTAAGGGAACAAGTCAAGCTGAAAAGTAATATG
Organism: Pinus albicaulis; assembly: GCA_034641835.2. NCBI lineage: Eukaryota > Viridiplantae > Streptophyta > Pinopsida > Pinales > Pinaceae > Pinus > Pinus albicaulis. The sequence goes on along the minus strand of JAXQQM020072931.1, from coordinate 65,665 downwards.
AATACAACTCTCTCTCTGCAAATGGAAAAATTGTACAAGGCTAGTGAGAAGCTGAAGAAAAAAAATAAAAAGTTGAGCAGGGCACTTATAAATCTGAGGTTCAAATTGGTCATAAGGAAACCAAGGATGCCATTGAACACCAAGCAAAGCAGAAAAAGGAGGTTAGATGTCCTAGCAGAAGTTTCAGAATACATGGATTGATTGCATGAGGACATGCAAAAGCTTTGCAGTGGGGGTATGTTGAGCCCCAAAGATGTCCTTTCCTTTCACCAAATTTCACTTCATTCCATTTGTCCTTTATCAGTTATAGGCTTAAGAGATCAATAGGATTGATTAAAGTTACTTTAAGAATGCATGAAATGGCTGAATTACTATACTTTTGTGGTTTTGTTGTTGTAGTGATTTTTGACTAGACTTAGCTACATAATGCAGCCATTTTGTAGTTAGTCGCATATTCTGCAGCTATCTTTATGTTCACAAAGGTTACAGGTATCACTTAAAGGAAAAACGCATATGGTTGAATTCCAGAACTCACCTACATCATTCCTTTCCCTCTACGAAGTCTGAGCAAAAATCTGCAAGTGGTTATGCACGTGGAGGAAACCAAAACTAAGAAGTAGACTTCTACCAAGACAAGGACTCTGCAGATGTCTTCAGAAAATTACGAGGCCTCAACAGGAGTTCTATTTCAATTTTTATTGAAAAAGACACCTATCCCTATTTCTTCTCAATGACAGTTATGTATTTTTCTTATAAAAATAACTTGGTGAATTGAGAGACAGTTAGCTAGTTGATTTTTTGTTGTTAAGTTTTCCAAAACTGTGATACTCTATTTTTGAAGCATTCTCCTTTAATGAAAGAAGTACAACTTTAATGCATGATCTGAAGCAATATTGAGGAGATTCGTGTGCCAATCCGATGGTAGAGGGCCCCTACTGTCCGAAAGGCTTTGTGCGTATTTTCTAGATAAGTGACTTTAGCTCTATTTCGTTCCTAATTTAGGCAGTTTTCTGAACTTCATGTTTTATGTTCACTTACATCGAATGTTACAGTCAATCTCATTCTTATGAAGTGTTCCAATATATCACTAACACGTGAATGAGATAGAGCTATAATACTTCAGAGGTTAATTGCATTCTATTTCAGTTCAGTTCATTGTATTTCAAGTTTTATTAATTGCATTCTAGTCCTATTAAATTAGACTTAAAAGGCCTTCATTATTTACAAAATGCTCTTGTTCTTAATCTCTTCTAACACATCATTATCATATGGAAAAGAATTAGCTATATCATTTTGAGTCCTTGATTATTTTGCAATTTCTCATAATTCTACAAACAACCTTTTTCCAAAGCTATTCCAAGAGATCTCTAACCCTTGAATGCGGCTTAATAGTAACATTTTGAGTGGCAGAATGGGTTAATTTTAGTGTCATAAGTCATTTTAGCATAGGGTTCCTTACTATGTTGCACATAATATTTTCTCAAATTGTTCCAACAAATTTCTAACTATGGATGAGATTTTCTCTGTAATATTGCAAGTTGTTGTTTACTATATAGAACTTCATTACATCAAACTTATCCTTTTCTCAAGTTGTTCCAACATACTTCTAATGAAATGAATTGGACTGAGTTAATGTTATGAGTTACTTTCCTTGTCAAACTTTGCAATTTGTGAATTAGCATTTTCTGTTCTTAGGTGTCATACACAGTTTAGAGTAAATTTTGTTCTGTTTTAGTATGATCAGTAACTTCTCTTTGCCAAAAATTTAGTTCTTTTCCTCTTAACAAAAAAATACAAAACCAAAAACACTAGAAAAACGCTAAACACAACGAAGTAGGAAGAAGATACCTAGGCACATATAGTGCATTTCACTTCAACAGTTTACTAGCCCTAGTTGACAATTTATGACATCAATTTAGGAACACTAAGTTGAGTAGACATGACCGTTAGACTTATTTGATCTCTCCTCCCTGACTTCTTGCTCTTTTGCCTCTAGAATTTCCTTTTGTTTTTCCGAGACAAGGTCCACATAGGCTTGCGCAAATTCCAATGCCATAGTATCCATCCTTGTGCACTTGTGAGGGATGGATTTTGGTGGCCCTCCTTGTGACCTTCCCCTCCGATAAACCTTCCTGCATCGATCCATAATCCTATGATCCACAAGTATACTTAGCTGAAAATGGGTTATCCCTACCTTATGGAGTCTTAGATCACTTTGATGGAAAAAATGGTAAGTGCGGTGATAAATAGGACAGAGTTCCCAAAGGCCGGAGCTCCCACTACTATGAAAATTTCTGATTTCGACCATTATTTCCTAATCGAGGTGTGATAATTTGCACAAACTCATCCCTATGCACCGCTCATTTTCCTAATTCCTCTTCAGCCAATATCCTTTTGTCATTCCCAGATTTGACATGGGCATTAACTAAAAACATTGAAAATCTAGTTGATAATCAATAATTCCCTTGGGGGAAGGAGAATCCATACAGAGGAATGTACCCTCCTTTATCACCGCCTTACCTGCCATGATCCTCCACGTACCTTATCTCTGGATGATTCTAATGCCACCTTGATGTAACACCCTTCCCTTATGTTGGTTACGAGCCAGACATGGTTTCCAATTATCGATGTTAATTTATCACTTCTTAGGGTTTTGGCCCCCTGGGGTATGTCACCTCTTCTCCAATATATATCCGAGTATGATCTCTCACCTGCATATCCAACTCATCTAGGTTTTCATAGTCATCCTTTAACTGCCCTACTTAGACTTCCTCCCATTAAAATTCTCCCTTTACCATAATCTCTTTAGCTCCCTCATACACCAATATGTCTGCTAAATTGTTGGTTGTTCTATGTACGAGGTTGAACTCGATGGTCCTCATGCCAGCTAGGTGTCCTTGAATTTGTTGAATGATTTGGCTCAGGAGCCAATGCTTTGTAATATTCCCTATGTTGGTACCAAACTGTAGCCATTTTGCTTCCTCGATTACCAAAGCTCAGTCTCCCTCAATTGTGTAGTGGTGGGTGTTGGTTCTTTTCAATATCTCTAACGCTTGTTCTAGTGCATGGAACTTCACTGCATTGTTAGTTTCTTCTCCTAGATGCGTGTAATAAATTCTGAGGATATTACCATTGTTGTCTCGAATTTCCCCTCTTACTCCAACTCGATTAGGGTTGTGTTTCTAGGCCCCATCAAAATTCAACTTCAAAAACCATGCCGATAGGGGCGACCATGTTATTACAGTCCACCAAACTTGTGGTTCCCTTCTCCTATGAAGATGTGTTTGTATACATTTTAGAACTAACGTTTCTAAAATTCTATTTTCTTGGTCTGTAGGATTTCTTTCTCCCATATGAACTCGCCTAGTGAGGATGATTTCCTTTAATTGTTGTAGGATTTGGGCTATAAGGGATGAGGTTGGAGAGGATTTATCTTGGAATATCTGATAATTTCTCCCTTTCCAGGACACACAGATAAAAAATTTAGGACTTAAAGCTTAGGAAATATTGACCACTTTGTATTTTAATATTTCTCCTCTCCATTTGTTTAATGTATCTTGAATGTTGTCTCTTTGTCGATATGATTATCTAAAAACCTAAGAAATCCACTCCCATAATATAACTATGTACTCACAACTATTAGGAGGTGGTTAATAGTTTCTTCCTACTTTTGGAAAAGTTTGCAGTGTGAGGGACTTGAAAATCCTCTGTGACAGAGGTTTTCCCAAGTGAGAATTTTACCATGGATTACCACCCAAATAAAGATTTTGATTTTTGGCCACTAAGGGGATGACCAAAGCTTATTTCACTCTGGTGTTTCTATATCTGGTTGGTCCTCCATTAGATATCTTCGGGCTTCCTTTAGGGTGAATTTTATGATTTCCCGCCTTCCCCATCTTAGTTGATGCTCATCCTCGGATTTGAGTATCTTTCTTTGCTAAAGTTCCTCGTCCAAGCATTGGGAAATTTGGGTCAGTGACTATTTCTTGAAATGGTTTAGGATGGTCTATTTTCCCCATTTTTGGTGGTGTTATTGCCTAAATCTACCTCAGGCTGAAAAAGGCAGAGTTCAGTGTAACATCAAACCATGCTCAGTCTGGTAGCTAGCCCTACCAGAACAGGAGAGGGCTCTCTCCGGGTCAATCTCAGCGAAAAGTAATCAATAGGGCTTGAGATGACTGAAATGAAAGCTAATTTTAGGCTAGGTATATAATTGAAGGAGTTTGATTAATTTTTTGAGGGTTTTCGTTGGAAAAAGGGAAAGGCAGTTTTGGGCTTGGGGATGAGGCCAAATTCTTGCAGAGTTCAAGTTGGGGCAAGGAAGGCAATGGCTTTGATGTATTAGATTGAATGAATGGATAGAAAAGACTACTGAGGAGCTGAAGAGGGAAAGAGGCTGCAAGGATCCTCTTCAAACAGAAGAAAACATATAAAAATAAACAAAATTTTAAGGCAGAGCACTAGCAAACTAATGAATTCTACCTTAGTCACTCATTTGTTTAATTTCAGAAGCAAAGAGAAGGGAAATGGCATACATAAAACATTAATGAACTTACAATTACATGGAGGAAAACACCATCAAAACTCAGAGCCACAAGGATCCCAACAAGTGCTGCAAAACCCTGGTCTTTCCTTTGCCAAAAATGCTGAAATGAATATACAATGAGGTGCCAAACTATTCCCAAGAGTCCAACCCTGAAAATGTCTGAGAAAATACATCATATAGACAAGTATAACTCCTCAACATGCCTCTAGGGGTCGAGCTCATCATTCTAGTAGCTGTTTCAACCATATCTAAACTAGGAACTGAAAAATAGGCAATGAAAACAACTTGCCTCTATATGCTAGGAAACTGATTCATTCACTCACATTTCACCTTTTGGTGAATGAATCTTCTAGAACAAGTAAAAATGTGCCAAAATTACATCATGGTCATGAAATTACATCAAGATAGATCAAGAGTTACAAGAAAAAGTGAAACTGGCCAAAACTAGGTGAAATTCTGAGTTGCTGAGTGAAAAATAGGCCAAATTCCTCTATGCGCCGCGCCCAAAATCTCTATGCATAGCACAAGTCTGGAGCTGATTTTGAGGCCCTTACCGAAGTCCAAATTAAGCTCATGATATCTCGTTGGGAAGCCCTGCCTATCTACGTTCCAACCTAAGTGGAATTTCTGGATTTGGTGTCCATTTGCCCCTCCAAAAGTTCAATCTCCCAACACTGCTTCCTGTGGGTGCAAAAAGTGGTAGAAAGGCCATTTTCAAGGTGTTTTTGACCCTTTAGGTAACCCATAACCTGATGAAATGCTTAGGCCATTCCTGAGCATGCATAAATTTTCATAAAAAATCTAGAAATACTAATTTTTCCCTCTGAAGAGCTGCCAATCATAAGCGCGCGTAAGGTGGCGCCAAGCGTCGGGCAGAAAAACCTGTTTTGTGACCAAAAAATTCAAAATTGACAAATTTTTTTCCAAATTCCTTGAAATTTGGGCTGTAGGTCCCTGATCAAATGCTATGCTCAGCCAAAGAAGCTTCGACCAAGATTTGGAGTTTGTCATACTTTTTACGCCACCTTAATGCCTTCTTGGTGCATGCAGTTCAGTGATGGGATCACTGTCTTGTTCATATGATGAATCATTGTCCGTCTCCATGGTGTTACGAGGTGTATGTTTGGCTTGTTGAAAATGAGAAATTAGAATTTGATGTCTTTGCCTCAAATTTCAAAGTGTGCCAAATGGAGAGGAACTGTGGGGAAATAGGACAGTGGGAAAAAAGTGGTTCAATCAAGTGAAATTGGAAGTATGAGGACAATCACTTGACTGTTTGGGGATTTGGGATTAAGGAATTTTTGCAAATGATATGGGAGAGGGAGAGTGATAGGGAATGAAGTAGCTTAGGGACAGGAGAATGAGACTTAAGAATAAATCACTTTGAATATGAAAGGGATAAGGGATGAAATAAGTATTGAGTGACTTTAGGGATATAGGGAGATAAGGGAATAGACTGCAATAATAGGATAACAGTGAGAGGGATGAAGAAACCAAGTGAGGGAAGAAAAAGTTTGGCATCAAAACAAATTTTGAAACTCCAACTTCAAAACCCTAAAGAGGCATTTCTTGAACAAGATGATAGGGTTTGGATTTTGTCATTAAACTCTCATATCCAATCTCCAACCAAACCAAATATTTTGTAAATGGCAATTACAACATCTCATAAACTTACTTGAACAAAAATAACCGAGTTGATTTGAGTTTTTGTGGAGCAGTGGCAAAAATTTGGTGTTCCGGCCCTGTGCACCGCGTGCACAACCTAGTGCGCCGTGCATTTTATATGCGCCACGCAGGAACAAAAATACACTGTGCTGAGCGGCCTTGTGTGCCGCGCACTTTATATGCACCGCGACCTCCCTCCAATGCACTGCGCAGGTGATTTCACACATAGTTCTGCCCAGTTTTACCCCCAAACACTGATTTCACTCTCTAACTTATTTCTCCATGATTTCTCTTCGAATCTTTGATGTCTTGGTATGAAAATGGTTTTTTTGAAACAAAAGAATCATATTTTTACCCATGAATTTAATTTTTAATTTGAAAAATCCACTTTTGAAAACTTTGGCACTTTTACACAAGAACTCTGTTTTTGTTTCCTTTGATTTTGAGCTGAATGATGAGATTTCGCACACTAAACCACCATAAATTCTAAGAAAAAATCTTCAATTGCAATGGAAAAAACTCTTAACTTGCTTGCACACCAGAGATTTGAGCACATTTGGAAAATTTGGAGAAGTTTATGGTGAAATTGGGCTTGCAGCACTATGCGCCGCGCCACAAACCCAATGCGTAGTGCAATTTTTAAGGAGGCTTTTAGAGGCCTTCCCGGTGTCCAAATTGGGTGTAGGATAGCTCGTTGGAAAGCTTATTGAGTCTATTTTCCAACCCAACTTGAATGTTTCGATTTGGAGTTCATTTACCCTGTCAAAGATCAAATCGTCTAAGACTGGTCAAAATGAGCAGAATGAGGCTGCCTCAAGGCAGAGTGCTGTTGCAGTCAACTTTTGAAGGTCTTCCTCAACTCCAAATTGAGCTGATGATAGCTTATTGGAAACATGTTTTTTCTAGTTATCATTTGAATCCTAAATCAAGTCATTTGGCCAACCAAGCTAGGAGAAATATTTATTTTCCCATAGTCACTTTAGAGGCGCATCAATTATCCTGAGGCAATGGTATTTTTGACATTTATATAAAACCATGACACCTGTGTAAAACGTGAAGAAGGTTTTTCTTCCTTGGACTATTTTAGACAAAACCCTCTCTCAGTGTTCCAAAATTCATCTTTTCTTGCTCAGAAAAATCATTTGAGTGAAACCTATCCCGATGTGTGGAACAAGGGATTTGTCGAAATGAAGAAAAATGAAGGGGATAATTGGCTTCTAAATTCTTGAGAAAATTTTGGAATGTAGGGATGGATTTTATGAAGTAGGGGAAAGTGTAATTTAAGAGATTGAGTGAGGGGAAGGGGTCCAAAAGGGCAAAACACAGGCCTAGCCTAGAAAATTGCCAAGTTGTAGCAAGAAACTAGGGTTTGTGCAAAAATGAGGAATTTGGGAGATCTCAGTGATGGGAAGTGTTTAATAAGGTAAATTAAGGATAAGGGAAGGTTTATGAACATCAGGATACAATTTTTGCTGATGATTTGACCATCCAAGAGAAATTACCTCGAAAACCCTAGGAGAGGGAAATGAACCTTACCTAGGAACAACTGAAGCATGAACAAGGTGTAAAATGACCCAGTGGAACTTGAAATGATGATGAAAGCCCTCTGAATGATGGTACACTCAGCTGAATGGTGACATGGACCGAAATTTGGACAAATTTGAAAAGAGTTAAAAGCAAACCCTAGACCTAATACCTAGTGACCAAATTTTGCTTGAAGACTCATTGAAATGACAAAATTTGACCTTGACACCTTAAAATGACTTTTTAAGAGCATGTTTTATCACTGGCGGAAGGCTGCAAAGGCTGACACTAACATTGGCTCCAATGGGGATGGCAGCTCCTTGGAGGTCCCAAGAACTACAGATCTTTGGAAAGCATACAGTGCCTTCATCCATTGGGCAATGGAGTCAAAAACTCAAACTGAAATGCATGACTGAAAACTGATGACTTGACGACACAAATTTACTCTCACTCAACTAAAAACTGACTCGATACTTAAATACAACAGACAAACTGGAAAATATGCTCAATATGAAGCTTATTCAATACAAGCTACTCTAATAGTTTCATTCATCACCTGATCAAGTGAAATGAAACAACCAATGCAACCAGGTAAGTATTCCAACTGCTGTTTGGATTCTCCGCAAGTTCTCATTTATGAACAACAAGAGAGAACTACTGAAAGGAAACTCCCATGAAAACTTGTGAACATATCCGTTGAATACTATGGATTCTCTATCCGCCTCCAAAAACACTGCATAAGGATCTTGAAGTTCATGCACACTGAGACTTAGCTCATCCAATGGATTACTTTTCTTCTCCTCATACCATGAATGCAAACTTTGTTTTGAGCTTTGTGATGAGACTCCTGTTAAAAATGACAAAGAGACTGGCTGCCGGATCAAGTTTATATCAGCACACGTTTCAAGCTTACATATAGTGAATGGAGAAGGAATTTGGTTGCAGAAATCATTCAACACATCAACTATTAGATCGTGAAAAACATGAAAAGAATGCTGCAACCCATTTTCTATTTTTTCTAATGAGATTACATGGTTTTCTACAAGCTGCTCATTTGAAGGTTTACTATGCAATTTACCCTTCAAAAACTGAAATGATTCAAAACAAAATGGTACGGAATCATCTTGTATCATTTGATCACATGTGCCAGCTTCCAAGTCCCCATCTGCAACTTGACAATCAATGGCATTCAGGGGCTGCAGATCTGAATATGAGAAATCTTGAACAAAGTTTTCATTGCCCTTAAAATGGTCCAAATCAAGACTTGTTGACAGTTGATTTCGGATTGCATGAAAGTTGTCTCTGATGAACTGAAACGAGTCAAAACAAAAAGGAAAACATCCTTCGCTTACTTCAAAATTTGCTGCACTTTCCTCATCATTTTCATAGCTGATATGCATCGGTTGATCACTATACTCAAGCTGCTGAAAGTGAACTTCCTCCTTCCACAAACTAGCTGTTGACTTGTCTGCAAGATTAGCTTCTGTTTGGAGAACGTAATCATCATCATACTGATCAAACTAAGGCAAATCATCAGTATAAAACACATCATCAAGCATACATGTCAAATCAACAGATATTTCTTCTCCAAGATGATCTAGAAAAAAATCATTATCAGATCTATGACAACTGGGATAAGAAACAAAATGTTTTGGATTAGCAACTTGTTCTTCTTCAATCATCGAGCCATGGGCTTGAACATTATACTCATTCCTTGTGGTGATCTTTTGCATCATCTCTTCTACTGCACTTACAAACATGTCAAGCTTTACCTCTAGAGATGTCAATTTCTCCAGATCTATGTTTTTCATCTCTTCTTCCTTCAACCTAGCCCTTCGGATCAGCAAATGAGCCTCTACATTTATTGCACTGTTCTGTATCTCTTCAAGTGTTGCAATATTCCTTTCTCTCAACTGAAACTCCATTTCCAGATCAAAGTCACCCGGGTAGTGCAAGAGAGCAGATCTAGGGGAAGGTATTATATCAGCTGGCATCGAAAAATATAATTGGTTAAATCTGGCAGAAAACTGTTGTACTGTCTCCCCTGGCAGTCTTTTCAGATGGTTATACTCTTCTATAATCAAGAAAAGGTTATGTCTGACCACCCACTTGTCGAGGAAAAATTCAACAAACTGCTGGAAATATGAGATGCTCGCATCAGGCAGGGATTTGAACCAACTCTTGACTTTGCCTTGCAAAGAAAGAGAAAAAAGCCTAATACTGACATCCTCTTCATCAACTTCAAAAAGGTCAATAAAAGACTCAAAATTCAGAACATGTCTCTCATCAGTGACATTGTCGTGTTCGCCATCAAATCTTGGTAGATATAGGTCATAATTTTTAGGGAAAGCATGGGATATAAGAGGTAAAATCAGAGGCTTGTATCGATCTGGAATTTTACAAGGTATAGGGGTATGTACAAATGTGGCAGAATCAGTCTTGGTCTCTTGAGGTTCATCAGTTTGAAGATGGTCCTCACAAGATTTGGAAGAAAGGTCTTGATCAAGCTTAAAAGCATGGAAATCTTTGGTATTCACAATCTTCAAAGGGAAGGAATCAAATGCAGGCCGAGGATCTTTTCTCAAATACAATATACTTTTCAAAGCCTTCTTGATATTCTCGGGAAAAGAGAAAAATGATTTATGACAAAGAACAAAATGTCTTGGATGAAATTCCAACTTGAATACCTGATATTTGCATATTGTCCTTTCATGTTTCTGCTAGTCAGGTTCATCCTCTAGGGGAGTCCTTGGATCTAATCTCGAAACTGATTTAGAATCACCAGGTGAATGATTTCAGCCTTGTGGTGTCTGATCATTATCCACCATCAACCATCAGATCTAACTTGATACATATACTGGGGAAATTTGCAAATCAGATGTAGATGTTATGTTTACAAGCTAGACCGTAGATTGACTGAAGCAACATTTATCTACTTCCGCTAATGCAAAGTAAGAGCATTTCGAAGGCTACCTGGCATAACTTCAGGCTCCGCATGTAGCTTATAAAACAAATAACAATAAAAAGCAAACCATTTGATTTCTCCCCAGTATGGTCGCCATTATGTTATTGCCTAAATCTACCTCAGGCTGAAAAAGGCAGAGTTCAGGGTAACATCAAACCACGCTCAGTCTGGTAGCTAGCCCTACTAGAATAGGAGAGGGCTCTCTCCAGGTCAATCTCAGTGAAAATTAATAAATAGGGCTTGAGATGACTAAAATGAAAGCTAATTTTAGGCTAGGTATATAAGTGAAGGAGTTTGATTAAGTTTTTGAGGGTTTTGTTGGAAAAAGGGAAAGGTAGTTTTGGGCTTGGGGATGAGGCCAAATTCTTGCAGAGTTCAAGTTGGGGCAAGGAAGGCAATGTATTTGATGTCTTAGATTGAATGAATGGATAGAAAAGACTGCTGAGGAGCTGAAGAGGGCAAGAGGCTGCAAGGATCCTCTTCAAACAAAAGAAAACATATAAAACTAAACAAAAGTTTAAGGTAAAGCACCAACAAACTAATGAAATCTACCTTAGTCACTCATTTGTTTAATTTCAGAAGCAAAGAGAAGGGAAATGTCATACATAAAAAATTAATGAAATTACAATTACATGGAGAAAAACACCATCAAAACTCAGAGCCACAAGGATCCCAACAAGTGCTGCAAAACCCTGGTCTTTCCTTTGCCAAAAATGCTGAAATGAATATACAATGAGGTGCCAAACTATTCCGAAGAGTCCAACCTTGAAAATGTCTGAGAAAATACATCATATAGAAAATTCTAACTCCTTCCCATGCCTTTAGGGGTCGAGATCATCATTCTAGGAGCTGTTTCAACCATATCTAAACTAGGAACTGAAAAATAGGCAATGAAAACAACTTGCCTCTATATGCTAGGAAACTGATTCATTCACTCACATTTCACCTTTTGGTGAATGAATCATCTAGAACAAGTAAAAATGTGCCAAAATTACATCATGGTCATGAAATTACATCAAGATAGATCAAGAGTTAGAAGAAAAAGTGAAATTGGCCAAAACTAGGCGAAATTCTGAGCTGCTGTGTGAAAAATAGGCCAAATTCCTCTATGCGCCGTGCCCAAAATCTCTATGCGTAGCACAAGTTTGGAGCTGATTTTGAGGCCCTTCCCGAAGTCCAAATTGAGCTCATGATAGCTCGTGGGAAATCCCTGCCTGTCTACGTTCCAACCCAAGTGGAATTTCTGGATTTGGTGTCTAGTTTCCCCTCCAAAATTTCAATCTCCCAACACTGCTTCCTGTGGGTGCAAAAAGTGGCAGAAAGGCCATTTTCAAGGTGTTTTTGACCCTTTAGGTAACCCAGAACCTGATGAAATGCTTAGGCCATTCCTGAGCATGCATAAATTTTCATAAAAAATCTAGAAATACCATGTTTTCTTTCTGAAGAGCTGCCAATCATAAGCACGCGCAAGGTGGCGCTACGCGTCGGGTAGAAAAACCTGTTTTGTGACCAAAAAATTCAAAATTGACAATTTTTTTTCCAAATTCCTTGAAATTTGGGCTGTAGGTCCCTGATCAAATGCTATGCTCATCCAAAGAAGCTTCCGCCAAGAGTTGGAGTTTGTCATAATTTTTACGCCGCCTTAATGCCTTCTTGGTGCATGCAGTTCAGTGATGGGATCACTGTCTTGTTCATATGATGAATCATTGTCCGTCTCCATGGTGTTACAAGGTGTATGTTTGGCTTGTTGAAAATGAGAAATGAGAATTTGGTGTATTTGCCTCAAATTTCCAAGTGTGCCAAATGGAGAGGAACTGTGGGGAAATAGGACAGTGGGAAAAAAGTGGTTCAATCAAGTGAAATTATAAGTATGAGGACAGTCACTTGACTGTTTGGGGATTTGGGGTTAAGAAATTTTTGCAAATGATATGGGAGAGGGGGAGTGATAGGGAATGAAGTATCTTAGGGACAGGAAAATGAGACTTAAGAATAAATCACTTTGAATATGAAAGGGATAAGGGATGAAATAAGTATTGAGTGACTTTAGGGATATAGGGAGATAAGGGAATAGACTGCAATAATAGGATAACAGTGAGAGGGATGAAGAAACCAAGTGAGGGAAGAAAAAGTTTGGCATCAAAACAAATTTTGAAACTCCAACTTCAAAATCATAAAGAGGCATTTCTTCAACTAGATGATAGGTTTTGGCTTTTGACATTCAACTCTCATATCCAATCTCCAACAACACCAAATATTGTTTAAATGGAAATTACAACATCTCATAAACTTACTTGAACAAAAAGAACCGAGTTGATTTGAGTTTTTGTGGAGCAGTGGAAAAAATTTGGTGTTCTGGCCCTGTGCGCCGCGTAGGAACAAAAATACACTGTGGTGAACGGCCTTGTGTGCCGCGCACTTTATATGCGCTGCGACCTCCCTCCAATGCGCTGCGCAGGTGATTTCACACGTAGTTCTGCTCAGTTTTACCCCCAAACACTGATTTCGCTCTCTAACTTATTTCTCCATGATTTCTCTTCGACTCTTTGATGTTTTGGTATGAAAATGGTTTTTTTGAAACACAAAAATCATATTTGTACCCATGACTTTAATTTTTAATTTGAAAAATCCACTTTTGAAAACTTTGGCACTTTTACACAAGAACTCTGTTTTTGTTTCCTTTGATTTTGAGCTGAATGATGAGCTTTCGCACACTAAACCACCATAAATTCTAAGAAAAAATCTTCAATTGAAATGGAAAAAACTCTTAAATTTCTTGCACACCACATATTTGAGCACATTTGGAAAATTTGGAGAAGTTTATGGTGAAATTGGGCTTGCATCTCTATGCGCCGTGCCACAAACCCAATGCGTAGCGCACTTTTGTAGGAGACTTTTGGAGGCCTTTCTGGTGTCCAAATTGGGCACAGGATAGCGTTTTGGAAATCTTATTGAGTCTAATTTTCAACCCAACTATAATTTTTCAATTTGGAGTTCATTTACCTTGTCAAAAATCAAATCTCCCAATACTGGTCAAAATGAGCAGAATGAGGCTGCCTCAAGGCAGAGTGCTGTTGTAGTCAAATTTTGGAGGTGTTCCTCACCTCCAAATTGAGCTCATGATATGTCATTGAAAATATATTTTTGTATAGTTATCATTTAAATCATAAAGGAAGTCATTTGGTCAACCAAGCTAGGAGAAAGCTTGATTTTCCCAAAGTTACTTCAGAGGCGCATCAATTCTCCTGAGGCAATGGTATTTTTAACCTTTATATAAAACCGTGACACCTATGTAAAAAGTGAAGAAGGTTTTTCTTCCTTGGCATATTTTGGACAAAAACCTCTCTCAGGTTTCCAAAATTCATCTTTTCTTGCTCAGAAACATCATTTGAGTGAAACCTATCCTGATGTGTGGAACAAGGGATTTGTCAAAATGAAGCGAAATGAAGGGGATAAGGGGCTTCTAAATTCTTTAGAAAATTTTGGAAAGTAGGGAGGGATCTTAGGAAGCAGGGGAAAGTGTAATTTCAGAGATTGAGTGAGGGGAAGGGGTCCCAAAAGGGCAAAACACAGGCCTAGCCTAGAAAATTGCCAAGTTGTAGCAAGAAACTAGGGTTTGTGCAAAAATGAGGAATTTGGGGGATCTCAATGATGGGAAGTGTTTAATAAGGTACATTGAGGATAAGGGAAGGTGTATTAACATCAGGATACAATTTTTTCTGATGATTTGACCATCCAAGAGAAATTACCTCGAAAACCCTAGGAGAGGGAAATGAACCTTACCTAAGCACAACTGAAGCATGAACAAGGTGTAAAATGACCCAGTGGAACTTGAAATGATGATGACAGCCCTATGAATGATGGTACACTCAGCTGAATGGTGACATGGACCGACATTTGGACAACTTTGAAAAGAGTGAAAAGCAAACCCTAGACCTAATACCTAGAGACCAAATTTTGCTTGAAGACTCACTGAAATGACAAAATTTGACCTTGACACCTTAAAATAACTCTGTACATGTTTGATCACTGGCGGAAGGCTGCAAAGGATGACACTAAAATTTTCTCCAATGGGGATGGTAGCTCCTTGGAGGTGCCAAGAACTACAGATCTTTAGAAAGCATACAATGCCTTCATCCATTGGGCAATGGAGTCAAAAACTCAAACTGAAATGCATGACTGAAAAATGATGACTTGACGACAAAAATTGACTCTCACTCAACTAAAAACTGATTCGATACTTAAATGCAACCAAAAAAATAGAAAATATGCTCAATATGAAGCTTATTCAATACAACCTACTCTAACAGTTTCATTCATCACCTGATCAAGTGAAATGAAACAACCAATGCAACCAGGTAAGTATTCCAGCTACTGTTTGGATTCTCCACAAGTGCTCGTTTATGAACAATAAGAGAGAACTACTGAAAGGCAACTCCCATGAAAACTTGTGAACAGATCCATTGAATACTATGGATTCTCTATCCGCCTCCAAAAACACTGCATAAGGATCTTGAAGTTCATGCACACTGAGACTTAGCTCATCCAATGGATTACTTTTCTTCTCCTCATACCATGAATTCAAACTTTGTTTTGAGCTTTGTGACGAGACTCCTGTTAAAAATGGCAAAGAGACTAGCTGCCAGATCAAGTTTATATCAGCACACGTTTCAAGCTTACATATAGTGAATGGAGAAGGACTTTGACTGCAGACATCATTCAATACATTAGCTATTGGATCGTGAAAAACATGAAAATACTGCTACAACCCATTTTCTATTTTTTTCTGATGAGATTAGATGGTTTTCTACAAGCTGCTCATTTGAAGATTTACTATGCAATTTACCCTTCAAAAACTGAAATGATTCAAAACAAAATGGTACGGAATCATCTTGTATCATTTGATCACATGTGCCAGCTTCCAAGTCCTCATCTGCAACTTGACAATCAATGGCATTCAGGGGCTGCAAATCTTAATATGAGAAATCTTGAACAAATTTTTCATTGCCCTCAAAATGGTCCAAATCAAGACTTGTTGACAATTGATTTCGGATTGCATGAAAGTTGTCTCTGATGAACTGAAACGAGTCAAAACAAAAAGGCAAAGATCCTTCACTTCAAAATTTGCTGCACTTTCCTCATCATTGTCATAGCTGATATGCATCGGTTGATCACTGTACTCAAGCTGCTGAAAGTGAACTTCCTTCTTCCAAAAACTAGCTGTTGATTTGTCTGTAAGATTAGCTTCTGTTTGGAGAACATAATCATCATCATACTGATCAAACTGAGGCAAATCATCAGTATAAAACACATCATCACATATGTCAAATCAATGGTATATATGTCTTCCTCCAAGATGACTTACAAACATCTTAATATCGATCTAGCAACCGTGGGATAAGAAACAAAATGTTTTGGATTAGCAACTTGTTCTTCTTCAATCATCGAGCCATGGGCTTGAACATTATACTCATTCCTTGTGGTGATATTTTGCATCATCTCTTCTACTGCACTTACCAACATGTCAAGCTTTACCTCTAGAGATGTCAATTTCTCCAGATCTATGTTTTTCATCTCTTCTTCCTTCAACCTAGCCCTTCGGATCAGAAAACGAGCCTCTACATTTACTGCACTATTCTGCATCTCTTCAAGTGTTGCAATATTCCTTTCTCTCAACTGAAACTCCATTTCCGGATCAAAGGCACCTGGGTAGTGCAAGAGAGCAGATCTAGGAGAAGGTCTTATATCAACTGGCATCGAAAAATATAATTGGTTAAATCTGGCAGAAAACTATTGTACTGTCTCCCCTGGTAGTCTTTTCAGCTGGTTATACTCTTCTATAATCAAAGGTTCTATCTGACCACCCACCCGTCGAGGAAAACTTCAACGAACTGTTGGAAATCGGAGATGCTCGCATCAGGCAGGGCTTTGAACCAACTCTTGACTTTGCCTTGCAAAGAAAGAGCAAAAATCCTAATACTGACATCTTCTTCATCAACTTCAAAAAGGTCAATAAAAGTCTCAAGATCCAGAACATGTCTCTCAGCAGTGATATTTTCGCGTTCGCCAACAAATCTTGGTAGATATAGGTCATAATTTTTAGGGAAAGCATGCGATATAAGAGGTAAAATTAGAGGCTTGTATCGATATGGAATTTTACAAGGTATAGGGGTATGTAAAAATGCAGCAGAATCAGTCTTGGTCTCTTGAGGTTCATCAGTTTGAAGATGGTCATCACAAGATTCGGAAGAAAGGTCTTGATCAAGCTTAAAAGCATGGAAATCTTTGGTATTCACAATCTTCAAAGGGAAGGAATCAAAGGCAGGCCGAGGATCTTTTCTCAAATACAATATACTTTGCAAATCCTTCTTGATATTCTCGGGAAAAGAGAAAAATAATTTATGGCAAAGAACAAAATGTCTTGGATGAAATTCCAACTTGAATACCTGATCTTTGCATATTGTCCTTTCATGTTTTTTCTGGTCAGGTTTATCCTATAGTGGAGTCCTTGGATCTAATCTCGACACTGATTTAGAATCGCCAGGTGAATGATTTCAGCCTTGTGGTGTCTGATCGTTGTCCACCATCAACCATCAGATCTAACTTGATACATATACTGGGGCAATTTGCAAATCAAATGTAGATGTTATGTTTACAAGCTAGACCAGAGATTGGCTGAAGCAACATTTATCTACTTCCGCTAATGCAAAGCAAGAGCATTTCGAAGGCTACCTGGCATAACTTTAGGCTCCGCATGTAGCTTATAAAACAAATAACACTAACAAGAAAACAATTTGATTTCTCCCCAGTATGGTCGCCACTATTTTATTGCCTAAATCTACCTTAGGCTGAAAAAGGTAGAGTTCAGGGTAACATCAAACCACGCTCAGTCTGGTAGCTAGCCCTCCCAGAACAAGAGAGGGCTCTCTCCGGGTCAATCTCAGCGAAATTAATCAATAGGGCTTGAGATGACTGAAATGAAAGCTAATTTTAGGCTAGGTATATAAGTGAAGGAGTTTGATTAAGTTTTTGAGGGTTTTCGTTGGAAAAAGGGAAAGGTAGTTTTGGGCTTGGGGATGAGGCCAAATTCTTGCAGAGTTCAAGTTGGGGCAAGGAAGGCAATGGATTTGATGTCTTAGATTGAATGAATGGATAGAAAAGACTACTGAGGAGCTGAAGAGGGCAAGAGGCTGCAAGGATCGTCTTCAAACAAAAGAAAACATATAAAACTAAACAAAAGTTTAAGGCAGAGCACCAGCAAACTAATGAAATCTACCTTAGTCACTCATTTGTTTAATTTCAGAAGCAAAGAGAAGGGAAATGGCATACATAAAACTTTAATGAACTTACAATTACATGGAGAAAAACACCATCAAAACTCAGAGCCACAAGGATCCCAACAAGTGCTGCAAAACCCTGGTCTTTCCTTTGCCAAAAATGTTGAAATAAATATACAATGAGGTGCCAAACTATTCCCAAGAGTCCAACCCTGAAAATGTCTGAGAAAATACATCATATAGACAAGTCTAACTCCTCCCCATGCCTCTAGGGGTCGAGCTCATCATTCTAGGAGCTATTTCAACCATATCTAAACTAGGAACTAAAAAATAGGCAATGAAAACAATTTGCCTCTATATGCTAGGAAACTGATTCAATAACTCACATTTCACCTTTTGGTGAATGAATCTTCTAGAAAAAGTAAAAATGTGCCAAAATTACATCATGGTCATGAAATTACATCAAGATAGATCAAGAGTTACAAGAAAAAGTGAAACTGGCCAAAACTAGGCGAAATTCTGAGTTGCTGAGTGAAAAATAGGCCGAATTCCTCTATGCGCCGCGCCCAAAATCTCTATGCGTAGCAAAATTTTGGAGCTGATTTTTAGGCCCTTCCCAAAGTCAAAATTGAGCTCATGATAGCTCGTTGGAAAGCCCTCCTTGTCTACTTTCGAACCCAAGTGGAATTTCTGGATTTGGTGTCCATTTTCCCCTCCAAAAGTTCAATCTCCCAACACTACTTCCTGTGGGTGCAAAAAGTGGCAGAAAGGCCATTTTCAAGGTGTTTTTGACCCTTTAGGTAACCCAAAACCTGATGAAATGCTTAGGCCATTCTTGAGCATGCATAAATTTTCATAAAAAATCCATAAATACCAAGTTTTCCCTCTGAAGAGCTGCCAATCATAAGCGCGCGCAAGGTGGCGCTACGCGTTGGGCAGAAAAACCTGTTTTGTGACCAAAAAATTCAAAATTGACAAATTTTTTTCCAAATTCCTTGAAATTTGGGCTGTAGGTCCTTGATCAAATGATATGCTCAGCCAAAGAAGCTTCGGCCAAGATTTGGAGTTTGTCATACTTTTTACGCCGCCTTAATGCCTTCTTGGTGCATGCAGTTCAGTGATGGGATCACTGTCTTGTTCATATGATGAATCATTGTCAATCTCCATGGTGTTACAAGGTGTATGTTTGGCTTGTTGAAAATGAGAAATGAGAATTTGGTGTCTTTGCCTCAAATTTCCAAGTGTGCCAAATGGAGAGGAACTATGGGGAAATAGGACAGTGGGAAAAAAGTGGTTCAATCAAGTGAAATTAGAAGTATGAGGACAGTCACTTGACTGTTTGGGGATTTGGGATTAAGGAATTTTTGCAAATGATATGTGAGAGGGAAAGTGATAGGGAATGAAGTAGCTTAGGGACAGGAAAATGAGACTTAAGAATAAATCACTTTGAATATGAAAGGGATAAGGGATGAAATAAGTATTGAGTGACTTTAGGGATATAGGGAGATAAGGGAATAGACTGAAATAATAGGATAACAGTGAGAGGGATGAAGAAACCAAGTGAGGGAAGAAAAATTTTGGCATCAAAACAAATTTTGAAACTCCAACTTCAAAACCCTAAAGAGGCATTTCTTCAACAAGATGATAGGGTTTGGATTTTGACATTCAACTCTCATATCCAATCTCCAACCACACCAAATATTATTTAAATTGCAATTACAACATCTCATAAACTTACTTGAACAAAAAGAACCAAGTTGATTTGAGTTTTTGTGGAGCAGTGGCAAAAATTTGGTGTTCCGGCCCTGTGCGCCATGCGCACAACCCAGTGTGCCGCGCATTTTATATGCGCCGCGCAGGAACAAAAATACACTGTGGTGAGCGGCCTTGTGCACCGCGCACTTTATATGCACTGCGACCTCCCTCCAATGCGCTGCGCAGGTGATTTCACACATAGTTCTGCCTAGTTTTACCCCTAAACACTGATTTCACTCTCTAACTTATTTCTCCACGATTTGTCTTCGATTCTTTGATGTTTTGGTATGTAAATGGTTTTTTTGAAACACAAGAATCATATTTTTACCCATGACTTTAATTTTTAATTTGAAAAATCCACTTTTGAAAACTTTGGCATTTTTACACAAGAACTCTGTTTTTGTTTTCTTTGATTTTGAGCTGAATGATGAGCTTTCGCACACTAAACCACCATAAATTCTGAGAAAAACTCTTTACTTGCAATGGAAAAAACTCTTAAATTGATTGCACACCACATATTTGAGCACATTTGGAAAATTTGGAGAAGTTTATGGTGAAATTGGGCTTGCAGCTCTATGCGCCGCGCCACAAACCCAATGCGTAGCGCAATTTTGCAGGAGGCTTTTGGAGGCCTTCCTTGTGTCCAAATTGGGTTCGGGATAGCTCGTTGGAAATATTATTGAGTCTAATTTCCAACCCAACTGGAATTTTTTAATTTGGATTTCATTTACCCTGTCAAAAATCAAATCTCCCAAGACTGGTCAAAATTAGCAGAATGAGGCTGCCTCAAGGCAGAGTGCTGTTGCAGTCAACTTTAAAGGTCTTCCTCAACTCAAAATTAAGCTCATGATAGCTCATTGGAAAAATATTTTTGTCTAGTTATCATTTGAATCATAAATCAAGTCATTTGGCCAACCAAGCTAGGAGAAATATTTATTTTCCCAAAGTCACTTCAGAGGCGCATCAATTCTCCTGAGGCAATGTTATTTTTGACATTTCTATAAATCCATGACACCTATGTAAAAAGTGAAGAAGGTTTTTCTTCCTTGGCCTATTGTGGAAAAAAAACTCTCTTAGGTTTCCAAAATTCATCTTTTCTTGCTCAAAAAAATCATTTGAGTGAAACCTATCCCAATTTGTGGAACAAGGGATTTGTCGAAATGAAGCAAAATGAAGGGGATAAGGGGCTTATAAATTCTTGAGAAAATTTTTGAAAGTAGGGAGGGATGTTAGGAAGCAGGGGAAAGTGTAATTTCAGAGATTGAGTGAGGGTAAGGGGTCCAAAAGGGAAAAACATAGGCCTAGCCTAGAAAATTGCCAAGTTGTAGCAAGAAACTAGGGTTTGTGCAAAAATGAGGAATTTGGGGGATCTCAGTGATGGGAAGTGTTTAATAAGGTACATTAAGGATAAGGGAAGGTGTATGAACATCAGATAATTGCTGATGATTTGACCATCCAAGAGAAATTACCTCCAAAACCCTAGGAGAGGGAAATGAACCTTACCTAGGCACAACTGAAGCATGAACAAGGTGTAAAATGACCCAGTGGAACTTGACATGATGATGAAAGCCCTCTGAATGATGGTACACTCAGCTGAATGGTGTCATGGACCGACATTTGGAAAACTTTGAAAAGAGGGAAAAGAAAACCCTATACCTAATACCTAGTGACCAAATTTTGCTTGAAGACTCACTGAAATGACAAAAGTTGACCTTGACACCTTAAAATCACTTTGTAAGAGCATGTTTGATCACTGGCGGAAGGCTGCAAAGGCTGACACTAACATGTGGGTGCCTCCTCAGTCCTAGTACTGGTGAACCACCCATTTTCCTTTTGTTTACAACATCTCCTGGAGTGCTATTATTGTCGGTTCGACTAGTTTTGGTTCTTGCTTACATGCATCCTCCCAAATAATGTTGTTATATTATTCCTTATCTCCGAAAAATAAGTTCCTTTATTAATGCTTAGTTTCTCCATGCTAGGTTCCATGAGGTGGATCATATCGTCCTGTCATTAAATATAATCAAGGCTTGGGGCTGCTATTGTGGTGCATATTTTTCCTTCCAAAATGATGCCTAGGGGAGGTTGACATCTTTAATCCATCTCCATTGTAATTTTGATCCATATACAACATTCATTTTTTCTTGGTCCCAAAGGCCTAGCATTCAGTTTGAAAATTTTATTCCAAGCCATAAGAGCCTATTTGTTTTTTTCCTCCACCCCTCTCCACAAGAACTTCCAATGGATTTCTTTGATTTTGTTGAGAATTCCTCTGGGAGCCAGTAGCACGAATAATAAAAACATAGGGATTTCCTGTAGGACTACTTTGGTCACCATTAACCTGACTGCTAGATTTAGGGTTCGGTAAGTCCAACTATTGACCCTATGTTTTAATTTGAATACTATGAATTCCCATATTGACTTATTTCTTGCTTTATCTATTAAAGGAAATCCCAAGTAATTTTATAGAAGTGATTTCCTTTGAAAGCCTAAAATGAGGGTGAGGTTTCTTTACACAACAATGTGAGTATTAAAAAATAAAATCATTGACTTGGATTGATTGACCTCCATACTTGTGGTTGCTACGAAATGCTAAGGTATTTTCTTGTAGGCTCTTGCCTCCTTGATTGAGGGAAATCCATGAAGCATTGTGTCATCCACAAATTGTTGGTGGGTGGTCGGTTTTCATTTAGAGTAAATTTGTATTCCTTTAATCTCCCTTGTAATAGTTACAACTTTTATAGCTCTTATAAGGCCCTCCATAACCAAGACAAAGAGAAAGGGGGATAACATATCTACCTACCTCAGGCCTCTTATGGGAGAGAAGGGTTGTGCTGGAGCCCCATTGATCATGATTGAGAAGTTGGTACAAGTGATTAGAAACATTATCCACTGGACCTAGTTATTCCAAAATCCTAGATCTTTTAGTAGGTTCTCCAAATATTCCCAACTTAGCTTGTTATACACTTTAGCTGCAACATCTAGCTGCATTATCATTCCTACATTTTTATATGCTTTAAGGAAGTGAATGATTCGGCGGGCCTAAATTATACTATCAAGGATCTGCCTCCCTTCCACAAAACCAACCTGTTCTTCCGAGATCGGAATTGGAAGTAGGGGTTTTAACCTATTGGCAATGAATTTTGAGATTATTTCACAGATTACGTTGCAGATAGAAATTAGTCAGAACCTATTAGGAGTGTTGAATTATTTTTATTTTGGGATCAAAGTTATGAGAGTAGCATTTAGGGCCTTTAGAACTGTAGCATATTTTCAAGAGTCTTCTACCACTTCAATGATTTTTTGTCCCATAATTTCCCAACATGCTTTGAAAAATTTGATTGTAAAACCATCAGGGCTAGGTGCTTTACCACTGGGAATATATTTCACCACATGTTCTACTTCCTCAATCAAAATTTTCCTCTTGAGATTCTATGTTATAGCATCATTCAACACTCCTGTAATTCTGATGATCTTGTATGGCCTTGGGCAGCCCTTTCCAATTCAGACTTGATGATTTATTATTAAAAAAATAATATTTTAAGTTTCATAGGAATCTCTTCCTTTCAAAAAATGCATACACACGTGGGTACCACAACATAGAACCCAGGTATATTTTTTAAAATATGAAAAAATATAAAATATCCTATTTTCTGGGCGGGGTTTACGTGTTTCACCGAAATCCCACCTACAGGAGCTCGAGGCCTAACTAAATCAACTGGTTTCTAGTGGTATTTATACACCTCATGGGAAGGCCTAATTACACTAAGGAGATAGAATATCGACATTATAGTATTTTCGGTCCCCAGATCAAGTCTGATTTCCCTTGTACCTCTTGCATTCCCAGTCATAGGAAACCCTTGTTTCCTTGCATAGATGGTCATCCTTCATTATATGGAATCCTTTTGCATATGCTAAAGAGGTGATATTTGAGGCTTGGGCTAGACAGATCTTGAGGAAGGTTTCCTTGGTTACATGGTCATATCAGGTTGTATCTCTCCACTATTCTTTGCTAATATCAATAAAGAAGCTCTGTCTTGTTCCCAAAAGGTTATGATCTCATGTTTTATGTGTAATGTTCCCAATTTTAGCCTCAAGCTAAAATGGAACATTATAGTTGCATATTTTTATTTTGTTGAATAAAAATGGGTAAAGTGACCCATTCATGCAATAAACAGGAATAAAATCCCTTACAATGTGAAAAGGGATCATCATGGAGCTAGATTTCACACACTCATGTGTGAAAGGGGTTAAAATGCAAATGGACAAGGCCTAATTGACCAAGT
The DNA here is from genome assembly GCA_034641835.2 of Pinus albicaulis. Classification (NCBI taxonomy): domain Eukaryota; kingdom Viridiplantae; phylum Streptophyta; class Pinopsida; order Pinales; family Pinaceae; genus Pinus; species Pinus albicaulis. The sequence continues at coordinate 41,650 of JAXQQM020072931.1, read as the reverse complement.
CAAACTACGTTGGCATGAGTTGGAGAGCATTAAGTGGGAAAATGCAGTTTTAGTGGAGGAATATTCCATGGGGTAGGAAACTTCTAGAGGAAGGAATATGGAGACTTCATTGTGTTTAAAAGAGGAGCAAGGTGCCCATTGATATTATCTTGGATCATTTGATTATTTTTCTATAGAGACAAATTGCTGCCTCTTGCTATTCAGTAGAGCTATAGTGCCCTCGGGCACAAGGGAGTCCTGTTTAGGATTTCCTCTCCTTCTTGAGTAGCTCATGAAGGATTGCAATCATCCTCCATATTTCGGAATTCAGGCCATAGCATTAGCCTACTTCATCAGCGAAGTGTCTGTAGCAGATTATTGTGCAGTGTTGTGGGATGTTGCTGGGAGGTTTCCTACAACACCATTTCGAGTTGATCTTTCAGAGGAGGGAGGTTATATACTTCTGGGAGGTTAGTGAGGAGGGTTCTCGAGCTTATTCCACTATCATTGGTAGGAGGCAAACCACTTCCATCAGTTACAACGCAGACCCTCTCATAGACTGTGTTCTAGTTGGAGCATATTTGCAGTGAGGGTGTTGCAGACTTTCCAGAGGGTGAGATATTTGGTGTACGGATCAGCCTTGCACTAAATATTTCCAAAGGAGAAGGGATTTTCATCAGCTTTAACCATTCAGCCTTCTCCATTCCATTCCATGTATTGAGTTGCTGCAGCTACCCAGTAACTCCAACATTTCAGCAGTTTTGCATATTTCAGCCAATCCTTCTAGGATTGACTTGAGGTAGTGATTGGGAGCTTAGATCTTCTCTCCCAATGATGTATGAGCCATGTGTATGCAGATCCATGTATTTTTCACTCAATACAATAGTCTCCCTTCTATGACTGCGCAGTCCCTATTCATGGGCATTCTGCTATGCAGCAACACTTTGTATTTTGGCATATGTTTTCATGGAAGGCTTCTTGCCTTATTCTTTTGATGTTCATTGTATCATTTGCTATTGATATTCATAATAAAATGGCTCAAGGATTTCATACATTTTTGCATAATTTTTATTCACTGCTATTTCCAGTTTATGACTTTATACTGCTGTAGCTACATTTTTGGGTTATCTTGGAAGATTCCCAATTTGTTGTATTCCCTCTTGGGAATATTGTCCCTTGAAAAAACTCTATAGACAGAGTCTGATAGTGGGCCAGGAAGCCTCTGGAGCTCATCATTCTTTATGAAGGTGACAAATCCAGTAAATGACCCTTTAGTCTATCTCTGGAATAGATTTGCTTGTCGATTGACAATGTTTCTGAAAAATGAACATTACATTATGATTCATGTTGAATATATCATGATTTATATGCTTATGCTTGATGATCTAAGATGTTTATTATGAACATTATTTGAAATACTTGCTACGTATATGCTTCTCTGAACTTTTTTGTAGGCCTGATCGCTTTGGAGGAAGCAGAGGGTTTGGAACCTACAAGATCTACATCAAACGTAGGACCTACGTGTGATTTTATCAAACCCGATTTTATTAGTTTGTATAGTTTGCTTACCTGAATGTATGCTTCTTGTTGATTGCCTGCCTTCGATCTGTTGAGGATGCCGAAACTTACCTTAGGGAAGTTTTTTCTGCCAACAAAATTGGCAACTCTACTGTGGAATATAGTCACATAATTCCTAGAAGGGATGTTTTTCTCTTGATTTTGTTTTTTTCTTGTTTCTTGAATTTTGCAGTATTTTTGTCTTGCTTGTAGTCAAGGAAATCAGTATGATATTTTGGATCAGGATTGATATTATTAGCCTATTTTTCTACCCCTACATCACTAATCCTTAGCCTTCATGATCAATTTCCTTTTACTTGACATGAGGTGACTTATTTTGATAGTTTGACCCTTAACCACGGTCTAGAAGTCTTGTGCCCATAGTTAAGGGCATTCAGCCGCGACTGGGCCTCTTGTGCCCACAAACAAGGACCTCATCCCTCTGTTTTGAGCGTGTGGTCAGGGGAACTTTCCTAAATGACTAAGTCCCTAGGAGATCACATCGATTACTCACTAATTCGAGTTGGACAAGTCACATCCATAAGAAGTTTCTCTAGATTCTCGTCATCCTAAGCATCCACATTCATCCTCCCATGACCTATCATTTCCCTATTTATACTGGATCGTTTGAGAGGGTTAGGCTAGTCTGGAGAGCCATACTGCTATCATGTTGAGATCTTGATTTTTTGTTGCTATCTTTCTATCACGTTGAGAGCTTGTTAGGTCTTAGTTTCTATGTGATTTCTCTTCATACTCAAACATCACATCTATTGGGGAAACTTTGCCGGATCACAGAGAGGAGATGTTGGATCGAAGGTATAGAAGTGTTGTATCATGATTTTGAGATTAATGAAGATATATGTTCTCTCCCTCATATGATTGTGTTTCAGTTTGTGTTTCTGAGGAAGATCACTTATCATCTTCATATATTTTGTGTAGGTATTGAGATCAGAAGCAAATCTGGTGGAACGCTCGTGTGGAGCACAATAATTATGCTTCGAACTCAAGATATGTCCCAATATGTGAGGAGGAAAGGTACTCTTCTCTTACTCATAGCATAGATCCAATTGCATGCTTCTTTTAAATCATGCAGGATTGGGGATCTTGTATATCTTCTTAGTCGTGCTTGTGTCTGTATGGTGATCTAACAAAAACTAGATCATAGAGCAATAAATCCTTGCGATTTTGATTGCAACAAAATTTTGCTTTTAGTGAGAGAACACTTTCTTTCATGTCCAATTTTCTCTAGATCCTGATCAGATCCTCTTGTTTATGATTCTCTAAGATTCCTTATATTTTTGCGGCTGTTTTTGATTATTTTTCAGGGTCATTTCCTCTGTAATTTGATTTTTGTTAGTCATTGTGTGAGGAAATAGGGAATTCCATATTTGGAACCCTAGTCACGACCTTCTAAGGCTCTGCCTGTGGCTAAGGAGTGATTAACTGCATGCTAGCAAGCCTATGCCCACGACCAACCACTTCAAAGCCATTTTGTGCCCACGACTAAGGCTTTTAGCCTTTTGAATCCCTGGAATTTCAGTCTAAGATCTCTGTTTCTGTATTTGAGCAGTATGGGCCTACTATTTACTTGCTGAATCTGATCCATATATGTTTTGATTATCAATTTTCTTTGGGTTGGTTGAGTGTCTCTTAAGAGAACCTGATTTCTTTCATTAGGCATTGAGCTTGTTGTTTCTTTTCGATTCGCTGAAAACATATTTGGATCCATTGTTCGTTGTAGCTGATCAACTGTCTTATGATCCTGATATGATCTTGCTAGATTAGCTTGTTTAAGGTCTTCTTAGTTTATCATTGCTTGAGTTTCTTCTTGAGTTTTTGATTGAAGGCCTTGGTTTGGTTTTTAGTTTAATCTCTTTACTTTATTATTAGTTTGTATTGGCTATATTCAACATTTGTCTGGATCTGATCTACAATTTACATTCAAATTCTGAGATTGTTCCTCATTTTAATCTTGTTTTGTTGAGTCAAATTTTCAATTTGTGATCATTTGTGTCACAAATGGTGTTGTTGTGACATGTTTTGCAACTGTCATCTGATCAAGTTCTTTTGAAAGTGTTTTGTCACATTGTATCACTTTCTTTAATATCTTGTTTAGGCCTCTTTGCCTCTAGGGTTCATTTTAGTCCTTATAGAAAATTGGCCCTAATGGAGCCATTGTGCTACAGCCCTAGCTTGTTTGACATTACCATATTTTTTTTCCACTTTTTCTTTCGTTTTCTTTGAGTGTTTTTTGATTGGGATTTGTTTCCTTAGCTGTTTCTCTTTTGGAGTGCTTTATATTCTCTCTTGGGAGACTTGTTTTGGTCTCTTTCTCGGTTTCATTTTTGGTGTGTTTTTTTTGGGTCATTAATTCAAATTCTTGGGATATTTTGCATTCAACAAGATCTAGTGAAGCGTGCATCATAGTAGGCATTAGTGTGTTAGATAATTTCTTTCCTTCTCGTAGCTAGCATTCATTGAATTGAAAACTAAAAAATTTCACATAGCTGCATTAGGGTAACTAACTAAGAGTCCTACACACCATTTCAGTTTCACGTCGCTTCCCACTTGAGTAAACAATAACCATTAAAATTAATGCGATAATAAAATCAACTCGATTCGTGTTTTATTTTTATTGTTAGTACACCAACACTAGCTTAGGTTAGGGTATTAGAGGTATGAGTGTGAGCTAACCACTCCAAGACCAAAAAATCAACTTAGCAGCTTGCGGTAGGAATTAAAATCCATTTGCAGTAGTGCGGTCTAGGAAGCCCTCCTCAAAAAAGGGTTAAGCACGAGGTCACACTTGGGTTAAGAAGGGTGAAATGACCCATTTCTCTTAGTTTCATGTGGCGTGATATAATGGAATTGACACGCATACAAACAATTTTTTTTATCACTTGGGAACCACTTGGGAGGTAACTCTCAAGGGGGTTTCGGTCTTGGATCCTTTTAGGGTTAAGTTTCTTGCCCTTGTGTGTTGATTTGTCCTGCGACTATACCCCTAGGTCTTCTTATTGTACGTGGTAACCATAGTATCCTTTCTTTCTAGGGCTCATATATAGGTGCAGGTTTGGGGTCGTATTCTCTGTACCTAGGAAAAATATTAGTTATACTCTCTTAGTTCTCTCGGGGAGTGTTCCACAACTTGTGGGGGAGTTTGTGTCGAATTCGCAGCTAAAATGGCTGGAAAGTAGGTTGGTAGTATAACTATTCCACCCAAATTCTTTGTATTATGTTTGCGTGTGATATCTTTTAGGAAATTTCTAGAGTGTGCTGTTTGCTCCGATTCTGTAGTTTTGGATTTCAGGTGTTTTCACTAACTTAATTGTGTTTATTTATTATCACCCTGGCTGAATTTTTTCATCAACGTTCACATCGTCTTCAAGGTTTCTTCCTGAATGAGGTGGACTTATTTCTCCTTCATGGAGAGTGCATGTTGGAACTCATGACTTAGACCATCACATAGTGTTGGAATCTGTATCTGGCCCCACTAACAGTGATCTGATTTATATTGAGATTTTGGCGGATGACTCTAACGCTCTTTCCAATTCACCTCAATCCTTTAGGGCCTACCTTAATGCGGTTGAATCCTGATGGTTCTAAAATGGCTTAAAATTACGTGCCTTTATCTACCATATATCCTATGGTGGAGTCTGAGACTTCATTACCATCTGCATCAGTAGTATCGACTGCCATGATAACACTGCCACCTCTTAGCGTGGCTATTCCTGCTCCTCCATCCACACCTCTTAATTCTTCATGGGGAATTATACTAGTCTCATCTATGGCTCCAACTAGTTTCATAAATGTTTTTATGCCCACACTGTGCTCTATGATGACTATGGTACCCTAGACTAGTCAGCCAGTAGGTCCAGAAATTTATACACCGTCATTTGCTCAACAAACTATTCTTGTTCCTTAGTTAGGCATGGTTACTGCAAGGAAGCCATAGGGGGTATCATTAGTTGTCCCTAGTGAACCTGGGGGAAATGTATCTTCTAGTATGTGACAAGCTTGGTATAGTTCTCTTTTTGGAAGGATGCCACCTACTAGTAATTTTACTGGAGGGGCTAGTTTACCTAGGGGAAAAACCGCTGCCAGTACCATCTCTTACCTGGGTCACTCCTCTTATGTCATTTCGACTGCGTAGTATAGTCCTTATTTTCACCCTGTGTACAATATCATTAGTATTCATGATTTTCGGGGTCCATTACTCTTTGGACGTTTTTACCCGGGGGGGGGGGGCAACATCCATCTACCAGTCACACTGGCCGACAACAATCATTTTCTGGGGCGAAACCTTTTCACCACCAGCAAATGCATCCATCAAATCCATTTATGGGGGGACCACAAGGTTGGTCAGGGGATTCTCCTGCCTATGTCCCATTTATTCAAATTCATAATCCATTTTTATCCTCTCTTGATTTACCAGATCTTGCTAAATTGACCAATGACCCCATCAATCATGATCCTTCATGGCCACCTATGCTTGCCTAGTTACCATATTATATTCCCAAGTTTGAAAGAAAGTCTCGAGAGAACCCATCCACCCATATCCCCACCTACCATATATGGTGCTCGTCGAATTCTTTGATGGATGATTCTGTCAAAATTCACTTGTTCCAAAGAATTTTAACTAGGGATGCTGCCAAATGGTACATCGATTTAGATACTGCATCCTACGGTGACTTTGCCTCTTTAGCTCAAACTTTCTTGACACATTTCTTGTTGCCCACTTGGTATGATCTTTACTTTGATATTTTGTACAAATTTAAGTAATATGATGCCACAGTTATCTCTAATCACATTCATGAGCGGCGTTGTCGCAATAGGTTAGTGAGAACCAAGTTACCCGATGAGATTTTATGTAAATGGTTCAGTCGAACTCTCGAACCTATTTTAGCTTCCCAACAGATGTATCTCATATATTCACAGTTGGGTACGATGTACAAAGAATTTCCTAATGCCCCTAAGCCTTCCATTAACCAACCTAAACTTGTTCCCGACCCACATGTCGATGGCTTGATTGGGTTGGTTTCCGATCCCATGATCCAACTTGCTACCGACCTTGGGAAGTTGATTGTTACATTTCAAGCCCTAGAAAGTGCATCTGGATATGCTAAATCACCCCCTCCTGAGAAGTCCACTAATGTTCTTATGGGGAAGTCTACTTAACTAAAGAAAAAATATCAAACCGATGGTAAAAAAACAAGAATAACAAGAAAAATAAACAACAAAATAAAATTTCCCGTGAGTCTCAACCCAATCCTCAGAGTCAGGGAGGGGCCACCAGTGAGTGTCTCCGCAAATTCAAGTTCCCTTGTAAAATTTATCAAGGCGATCATCTCACTCATGAGTGTCCTCAGATGGATGAAGTTCATAGTCTTCTTTCACCACCATCTTCTCAAAAACATGTTATTTTAACTCATCCATTCCCTGCACAACCACAACAAAAAATGATTGCTCAACCTTCTCTACCTCCATAAAGGGGAAACAAGGGGCCATCTTCCCATCCCCCTCACAATTCAACCGTCTTTATGTGTAAGGAATATTTTAACATGACCATGCGAGATAAGTCCTATGATGTACTTGAGTCGATTCCTCCTTACAAAGACTCACTAGCTCCACCTAGTTCCACCAAACCTCTTATAAATAACACGCTCTTGTCCCTGAAAGATAACTCTGTATCCCTTCTGTGTCAATTGAACAAAACTTAACAAATTATGTTTGAGTCCAGGAACATAATATACCTCTGAGATTGTCTTTGGCTCCTCCTACTTGGTTAGAATGTTGATTACTCATTTCCCATCTACATCCATAGTTTTTTCAGTCCCTAACATTACCTATGTCTTCACAGATTGATCGAAATTTTCAACCAAAATCTTATTTGCTATCATGTGGTTTATGCAACCACTGTCTAATAGCTACACATTATTGGAGGATTCATGCATGTTGTGGCAAGCTAGGAACACGAAGTTAGTATTCTCTATAATAGCATTAACTCTTTGGTTTCCCTTATCAACTATCCTCTTCTTGCAGTCAAGGGCATAGTGACAAAATTAATTGCAATAATAACATATCACCTTTGATTTGTCAAACCTTTGATTATTTTTGAAGCTTCTGCTGTTGCTTGCACTTTCATGTTCATGCTCTTCTTGGCCATCTCTCTGACCACTATATCTTCTATGTCGTCCTCTTCCTCTCGATCTACTTCTTCCTCGACCTCTTTCTCTTGAAATAGAAACATGAATTTTGAAAGCAGTTTCTGGAGTGGAATCCTTATTTTTGTCTAGCCTTGCTTCATGTTATAGAAGTTATCCCATCAACTCATAAAATGTTAGTGCTGCCAAATCCTTGGCTTCTCTTATGGCTACTACACAACATCAAATTTGGTAGACAATATCTAAGGACCTTCTCAGTCACTGTTCGATCTTTAATATCTTCACCATAAATTTTTAACTAATTTACGATAGACATGATCCAATTTATTAAATAATCGATGTCCTCTCTCTCCTTCATATGAAAACTTTCAAAATATCTCTTAGTATTATGAAATTTAACAATATTTAATTTGGCCATAGCTTGATAGCTTGTTGCCAAATTTTCCCATGCTTTCTTTGCTGAAGACGTAATCATAATATTCTAGAACATTGCTCAGTCCACTCCCTGCTAGATAAGCAACAATGCTTGTGCATTCTTACTTTTGTCTTTCTTCCATTTTTCCCTATCTGCAATAGTGAGAGTTCATTCTTCTACTTCACTTCGAGGTTCTGAAAAACCAAACTTGACATGATCCCAAACATCATGCACCTTCAACGTGGTCTCCATATTAATGGCCCACACATCATAATCCTTCCCTGTGAAAGGAGGAAATTGTGGCTGGAAACTCGTTGTTGCCATATTTCTTCAAATTTTTTTGTTCTGAAACCCTAATAAGCTTAGGCACATGTGCCTCTTATCTGCTTAGGCACATATACCAAATTTTTTGAAAGGTAGAATATTAAAGACACAAATAACACAAATAATTCATGCACAAAATAACATACGAGCTGTGACTTTTCTATTAATCACACAAAATTGAATTGATTACAATGAAACCTGTTAGTATGAATTCTTTGTCGAAGTGTACGAAAAAGACCCACTTTAGCTACGCATAACTAATAGCCCTAACAACAATAATGGCTGCAAAACATCTTCAGATCTGCAATTAGTAGTTAAAGTGCTGCAACAAACAGATCTATAAATGAAAAGACATTAAGCAGTAAAGTAAAGAGTTTGCTCCATGCATCCAACAGACAAGACAAGAACACGATTTTTGAATGAATTTTTATATTACAGGGCACCTGGGAGGAAACAAGAAGGTGTATCCAGATCTCCTCAATGGGATGGGTTCTTCGTAGTCCTCAGCACTTCAGATCTAAGCTTTCTCTCTCTTGTAGATGTAGAAAACCCAATGTAGAAGGTAGAGCTCAATGGGAGCAACAATGGCAGAAAATGAGACCGAGTGTATAGATCCAGAGTGATCTAGTATGCAACAAAAGGTGAAGAATGAAGGGGAAAACTCTCCTATTTATAACAAAATATTGGGTCATTCTAGATCTTGGTGCATGATTAAAATAATGTTAACCAAATCTAGATCCACCTCTATGGAACATTTTATTATTATTTGTTGGAGGGAAAGGGACTTTGACTTGGGTCAAAATCCCTTGATTAGTGAAGAATAAATAAATAAATGATTTATTTATCTTTTTAAGGAAGTGGTTGGGATATAATCAAATAAATAATGATTTATTTGATTAATGGTGGTTGATTTGGTCATATTTAACAAGGAATATTATTTAAATAATTATCCCTAGAAAATAATAAGATAATTATGGGTTTATCTCATTAATTTCTTTGTTTTTGGGTTAGACATGACTGGGAATAATAATTAAATTATGGTTTAATTAATTATTCCTTTTGGGGTTTCCTAATTAACATAGTGAAAGCAGTTTTACTTGGGGTAAAACTGGTCTTACATGGTGTACTTGGGTCCATCTACTGATGAAGAGTTAGATGACCAAAAAATGGTGTAACAAAACCGATGAAGGGAATTTAAAATTTTCCAACTAGTGACTCATCTAAAATAGCTTGACATGCACACACTTACCAAATTCATCTATCACTTAACTTGAATTGACTCAACACAAATTTATCTGACTCTATAATTTTATCCAACTTCTCATGCGGGAGTTAATTTAATGTTTTAACATGTTTGCTCAATCTGCATTTTGACCGTCATCATGATTTATGCCTTAGATTCGACCCTGTCATGTTGCAACTTTTTCCACTTCCTGTATGCATGTCATAGCTTGGTGGTAGAGCTTACCCACCCATGGATACCCTAGTTAACACCCTCTTTCCAGATTCATGTCCATGCAATCATTTTTATCACTCTAAGAATCCCTGTTTTTGACCCACCATGAATTCGATATTGAGCCTCATGTTCTCTTCTTCCTCATATTTCTAGCCATACCCCAGGAGGATTCCACACTCTATCCCTTGTTATTTCCACTTTTATTAGCCTTCTTCTGTAGTTTGAGCCTTGATTTCACTTATCCATTATTATCATCTTCTTCGCCTACCATATGCACCCACTTGGTGTTTTACCATTTCCTATAAGTGTTTTCTACCCAATATAAGTTTAACCATTTTCTAGACTAGGATAAACTAGTTACAAAAAAGGAATGCCATATTATACTGTGGCTAGGAGGTTCTCCCTTGTATACTTTTATCTCTTTTTCGGTCTTGGGGGACAAATTTACGAAAAAGGAACTTATAAAAAGAGAAGGGAGGAAACATCTATCTTCATTTTTCATCCATTGGCAGCTTTAATTGTGTCACCCTTGAACACGACACCTGTTTGTCTTATTATCTTACAGTTGGGTTTTAGCTTTCCTAGGAGCCATACCATCCATACGAGTCTCTTTACTCCTCTGACTGGTTACACTTCTAGTCATATGGAGCATGCCTTGATGCCTCCTATGTCATTCCATAATATCACATGGTGCTTATTTAGTTATGCTGCTAAGCCACTCTTGTGTCGTGCCATTATATGTTCAAAGGAAGTCTCAACCTGTGTCAACCATCTGCAGTAGCCTGATGACCTTTTTGAGTCGGCCATCTCTATGTCAGTTTTACTTCATCGCTTCATGAATTCATCTATACATCAAATATTCTTTGTCTGTTCCGTTTCAATTGATGGGGGATACATTAAGGCCATCCTTCTACAGATCTTCTCATGTCGACTTCTGCTCATTATCCAGGAGATTGATCTAGGAACTAGTAGTACCCTGTAGCTTTCAAACCTCAGTGGCAGGCTTCCTCATGATCGACAATTGGTTTACATCACTGGCTCCTGATTGGTTCTACATCAACTCATTTATTCACACTTAATGCACTATACTAGGAACCTTGGTGTTAATTTTTCTCATTGGTGGATTCCTTCACGTTTGTTACTAGTTTACCTCATTGGCTGGTAATCATCCGATCTCTACCATTTCTCAACTTCAACTCATTTATTCGCATGTGTAGACTCATACCATCAGGGTTATGTCGAAGACCCTGGGTTAGGGACATCTCACTCTTATATGCCACCATTTTCATGTTGCGTTGGAGTTATGTATCATTTATGTAGCTTGAGGGATATTTGGGACACTTCTCTATCTGTCATGTGTCCATAGTCCTACTGATGTATACTGTGACATAGATCCACTATTGTATTTCTGTGTGGCTATGCTATTTTCATTGAATCACATGGATCCACTATGCATGTTTTTAGTGATGATTTTCTAACACTTTATGTCATGGATCCACAGTGTATGTTTTGGCGGTCCTGTTTAGTATTCTCTTATGACCAAGCATGGGTATGCCCGCCTTGGGGATGTTATCAACACAGTTGAGACTTCAACTCCATTGTCTTCTGATCTGCATCAATGGATATGTTTCCCAATGCCATTTTGAACTTTGAGTTTTTTCATAATGTATTTCGGCCATAATATTCTCATTATGACCTCATACATTAGGGGGAATATGTTATCAACCTATATTTCTACCCCTACATCACTAAACCTTAGCCCTTATGATGAATTTCCTTTTTCCTGACATAAGGTGACCCTTTTTTCTAGTTTGACCCTTAGCAATGACTTAGAAGGCTTGTGCCCATGGTTAAGGGCCTTCAACTGCGACCTTGACCTCTTGTGCCCATGGTTGAGGCCCTCATCCTTCTATTTTGAGCCTATAATCAGAACTTTCCTAAATGACTTAGTCCTTAGGAGATCACCTCGATTGATCACCGATTCGAGTTGGCCAGGAATCATCCATTAGAAGTTTCTCTAACTTATCGTCATCCTGAGCATCCACATTCATCCTCACATGAACTATCATTTACCTATTTATACTAGATAATTTAGGGTCAGGCTAGTCTGCATAGCCATACTGCTGTCATGCCGAGATCTTGATTCTTTGCTGCTATCTTGCTATCACTTTGAGAGCTTGTGAGGTCTTAGTTTCTCTGTGAGTTCTATTCATACTCATCCATCACATCTAGTGGGGAAACTCTGTTGGATCGCGGAGAGGAGACACTCGATCAAAGGTATAGAAGCATTGTATCATGTTTTTGAGATTAATGAAGATGTATGTTCTCTCCCTCATATGATTGTGTTTCAATTTATGTGATTGATCTATCATTATACTGTGGTTTATCTAATGATATTCCAAGCAAGATCACTTTTCATCTTCGTATGTTTTTGATTGTGTGCAGGCATTAAGATCAAAAGAAGATCGGGTAGATCACTCATGTGGAGCGTAAGAATTTTGCTTCGAACTCAAGATCCATCGTCAATCTACGAGGATGTAAGGTACTATTCTCTTCCTCGTATCATAGATCCAATTGCATGATTCTTGTAAATTATGTGGGATTGGGGATCTTGTATATCTTCTTAGTCGTGCTTGTGTATGTCTGGTGATCTAACAGACACTAGATCACAAAGCAACAACTCCTTGCGATTTTGATTGCATCAACTGTCTTTTTATGTTTCCCTACTTTTATATTTATACACTCTTTTTTTTTGTACACAAAAGTGTGCATACACATTTCCTCTCAAAGATATTGGCGTATACTCTAGTATCTTCAGAAACAATCACGTATAATTGGAAAAAAATGAATTTTCAAGTTTTTCCTTCAGTGAAGGGTGTGCCCTAGTTTTTTATGCTTTATTGAGGTCATCTATAGTATGGTATTAGTCTTGCTTCTTATTGTTGCCACTTTTTCCATCTCCTTTTGCAAAAATATTTTGTCAACCTAGGGTTTGCAATTTTGTGAATTTTTGTACTTGAAGTTTGGGTTTCAATCCTTCTTTATGAAGTGCCTCATAGTTCTATGCTTTTGGGACAGTGAGTTGGTTCTCAAATTTCTTATAATACAATATTTTCATTAATTTTCTTTGAATTCTTAAAGTTGACTCATTTGGTTTCTTTTTGGTATTTGAGAAGATTCTTTACATTTTTGGTTCAATGAAGGATTTTGGGTTCTCTGAAATATTTCTATCTTTCTGAATCTTTTATGTATCTTTTCATATCAGTTTTCTCAAGTGTTTTGGTCTCTTATTCACTTTAGTCTTGTTATCTTGGCGATTGTTTATGGCTTGTGAATTTTGGAGTCTTTTTGCTTGATTTTGATATTGAAGTGATTGATTGCTTTGCCTTCTTGAAAATTTTGTAATAAGTCCTTGCAAATAAAAATAAAAATAAAAATTATTTGTTTTTCCTTTATTTTCTTTATTTTTGTTTTTTTAGGTATTTTGGATTTCTAACAAGTGTAAAAATATTTACTTAAAGTTGAAAGCTTCTTTGTTTGTGATATCTTTTCTTGCATATTTGTTTATACTTATTTGTCAAATTTTGGCTTTCAGTTTTTGAAAGAGCACATTTGTTTGTTTTCAGTATTCCATAGAATCTTGAATTTTGGCATTCTAGTATGCATTAAGGTAGTTTGAATTTTAGGCATTTTAGTCTCTTTCGATAGATGCTGAATGTGTGAGTGTGTTTAAAGGAAAAAGAAAAGAGTTTTTGCTGTATTAAGTTTCTCGTAGAACCTTGGTAGAAGTCACTTTTCATTGAAGAAAAAGAGTTGCATTGTCATGTAGCTAGGTTTTCTATAGATTTTTTTGAGTCAAAACACCATCAGTTGCACTTCTGTTTACCTATGTCCTAAATAAAATCTAATTAAAATCATGCTCTTAAACTAAAATGAACTAGAATTTTATTTTTTTCATAGTAACATCAACTAGTCTCAGGAATTTTAGGGCCTTGGAATAGGTGTGTGGAGAGTAAAATCTATAAGGCCACTCAAAATGAAAGTATATAAGTTGATTAAAGAGTGAAAATCTAGTATCGTTAGTTTGTTTGGGAAATATCCTCTGGCATAGGAGTCAAGCATGAGGACATGTGAAGATAATAAGGAAAGAGCGATAGCCCCTCTCCTACTTGTTGGATCGTGCACCCACGATTGTTTCGCCTAACCTATGACTATGAGCTGGTGACCTTAGTTGCCTATCCCAGGGCCCACACATGTGACTTCGGGGGGAATGGTTGTGGTGCTTGGGACAAACGTTGCATCACTTTCATAATACTTCTAGAGGGTTCCCTTGTGAAGCTTGGGTACTTTCAAAAACAAAGGCTATTGTCTGGAGGTCAGTGTAATAGTTTCTGATACCTCCATCTACTTTCTTGTATTTTGGTGTTCGGTCGTAACCACCCAGAGTGGAAATAATTGGAAGTTGTTTTCTTGTTTGTATCTTTAGGGATTTATAATGGAGTGCTATTTGCTCTTTATATTTAGTGGGATTTAGGTGGATTTTGTCTTGTCACTTCAGAACCTTTTATTTTGAGTGACTTACCAACCACTCCATTGGTCTTGAAAGACTTTAGATCTTTCTCTTGAGATTTTGGAGTTGCATCTTTAAGTGCAAAGATTTGATTTTGCATCTCTCTTCCTTGAAAATTAATTTGAATAATCATGTAAGAGAAGGATCTACAAATAAGTTATGTATGACCAATATTCCTGTGAATGCCAACCAAGGAACCCCTGCAAGAAGGGAACCTTGTGCTTTTCCTTTCTTTGGGAATGTTGGTACCCCCTTGATGGCCACTTTGAATATTCCTGGATTGAATATTGGGCTACCCATTTGGCTGTGGTCCACTCTGAATATTCTAAATGTTCTTGAAGCTTCTCAGATGAATGATTAATTTCAAGAGCATCAAATGGATGTTAATGGTTCATCTTATTCTTTGCCATAGAAATCTGGGCTTCCTTTTTCTCCTCCATCTTATAATAAGAAATCTAAAAAGAAGAGAAAGAGGAGGAATCAAAAGAAGAAGAATTATATCCATGCATATTCTTCAACCTCTATTTTTCATGTTGGAGATGAGCCTTCAACTGCTGCAAGTCATGTTGGGGGCATAAGTCTAGTCACTGCAAGTCATACTAGCAATGGGTTACCTACCTCTATTAGTCATGCTAGTGATGGATAACCTGCTTTTGTGAGTCGAGTTTGGGGAATAAGTCCTATCTCTCTTGGGAAAGAGTCACTAACCTCTACAAGTCATGTTGGAGACCCTCCACCAGCCACTGATAGTCATGCTGGGGGCATTGATGTTGATAGAAAACCTAGGTGTATAAGGTTTAAACCTAAGTTCCCTTGTAATATTTGTAAGGGAGTGTTAGGTCCCTATATTACTAGTATAGTCCCTTCTTTTTGTTAGTGTAACCCCCTTATTGTTATTATTGTACCCTTGTAACCCCCATTTTGTTATTATTGTGCCCTTAAATTATTATTGTTAGGTCGGCTAGAATTACATTGTGGCCCACTAGGATTACATTATGGCCCCATGGACTCCTATATATAGAAAGGAGGTTTTGTAAATTGTATCATCCAAGAATTGTGCATTTATGTAATGTATTGGAGTTTGCCCCCTCGAAGTGGCTTATTTCTAAGGCATTTATATCTCTTTTCTTCTATTTTTGAAGCTGGTTACACAACATTTGGTATCAGAGCTTTGGATTCTAGGGCTTCGCTGCTCCAAACAAGTCATCGTGGAATTTTCGCTATAACTTTTTTTCTACGAAGTTTCAGAAGCTCAAATTTTTAGGGTGCGAAGCCAAAATCTTGAGGAAGCTTGTATAAAAATTTCAGAGTTTGGTTCGTAATATGTTCAGAGATATGATCTGTGGAAGTTAGGTCTTTTTTCAGGATCCTAAACAGGTCATCGTGGCGTTTGCACTATAAATTTTTTTCTACGAAGTTTCAGAATCTAAAATTCATATGGTGTGAAGCTAAAGTCCTGAGGAAATTCTTCAAAAAATTTCAGAGCTTGGTTCGCAATATTTTTGGAGATATGATCTGTGGAAGGTAGTGCTTTTTCAGGCTCTTGAATTTCATCTCAAAGAGGTGATCGTGGGAAAAGTTCAATAACTCTCTCTCTGGGGATTGGATTGGAGTTCTGTAAAAAGTGGTCACAAGTACACGGCCTTTAGTTTCTTGGCTATCAATTTCAGAGACAAAGGACAAAACAGTGACACGTGGCAAGTCGTACAAGTTCGCTCTACTGAACCAATCCAGAATTAGGTCATTGTGGGAGATTGGACACAACTTTGTCTTGGAGAATCCAAATTAGGTCAGACCTGTGGCATTCGAAAGATAATTCATAGTGCTACGTCAGTACCGAAATTTAGATATTGAAGTGCTACAATCGCAGAAATATTCCAATTTCAATATCGATCTCCTCAAAAGCAAGAAAAAGGTGTGTATTTTTTTCAAATTGCACAAGTCTTGTTTGAATAATCAAGTTAAATTGATCCCAAGGGCATATTGTAGAATAGATATCAGTATTGGATTCTAAAATGGCCCCTAAAAAGAATTCAACATCCATTAAGCCTTCAGAAGGCTCTACTATGACTCATGAAGATGAAGAATGGCAACATGACATATCAAAATTACAAGAGCAAATTTCGCTCTCGCAAAGAACAACAAAAAATGAAATGGAAGTTTTGAAGAAGGGCGTGGAAACTAAGATGGATGGTTTGAAGAAAGGCGTGGAAGCTAAGATGATTGGTTTGGAAGCTAAGATGGATGGCATGGAAGTGGGCATGGAAGCTAAGATGGATGACATGAAAGACAACATGGAAAACATGAAGAATGATCTAAAAGCATACATAGAAGGCTTGATGACAAGCTTAAAACAAGAAATGATTCCTAATGGCGGAAATATAGTAGAAGAACCTCATGATGAGAACAAAATAAATGTTAATCGTGATTTCCTAAACTCTAATGTTGGCGGGAAGAACCACCATATTCCAAAAATGGATATGAGGAAGTTTGATGGAAAGGATCCTGTAACATGGATACTACAGATGGAGCAATATTTTGATCTCCATAACGTGCAAAACACACAAAGGTATGCATTGCAAATTTACATTTAGAACAAAATACATTTGTATGGTATCGATGGCTTTGCTCCCATGAAATTTTTTTCACTTGGTCAATTTTTACGGAGGAAATGATAGCACATTATGAGGATACAAAGAGCAACACCTTCTTTAGCCAATTGATAAATCTCAAACAAAAGGGTTTAGTGGGGCAGCACATTTAGGACTTCCAAAAATTGAATATAAGGGTAACTGATATTCCAGAGGAACACAGGATTGATCTCTTCATAGGCACTTTAAAGGATAACATCCAACTTGAAGTTCGCGTTCTGGAACCTGATTCATTGGAGAAGGCATTCAGGTTGGCAAGAAAAGTTGAATGTAAAGTTATGGCGACAAGGAAGCCTACCACTCAATTCTATAAAGAAGGAAGTGTTGCTACATCTAGATTTCCACAACCTACAAGGTTGACACCACAACAATTGAAAGAAAAAATAGCAAAAGGGCTTTGCTACAGTTGTGATGGAAAATACACTAAAGGTTATAAGTGTGCTGAGAAGAAATTATTTTACATAGATTGTGAAGAGGAAGAAGATAATGAACAAGAAGAGGATATACACCAGGAACCAGCCCCAGAAGAGGAAGAAATGAATCCAACCATATCGTGTAATGCACTGGCAGGAATTACCACTCCTCAAACTCTCAAGATAAAAGTACAAATCAAGAAGAGAAAGGTAAGAGTGTTGATTGATTCAGGTAGCACCCATAATTTTATTCATTGTAAGGTAGCCAAGAAATTAAATTGTTTCCTATACCCAGCACCAGAATGTCAAGTGATGGTTGCAAATGGAGGAACTATAAATTGCTCTGGAAAATGCAATAACATCAAGCTAACCATGGGGGAATATGTGTTGACTATTCCGATGCTTTCCATTCCTATGGGAGGTGCTGATGTTGTACTAGGAGTACAATGGTTACAATCTTTGGGGACGGTAGCTTTTAATTTTCAAGAACTTTTCTTGAAATTTTTTTCAGAGGGAAAGGAAGTCGAATTACGGGGTATTGAAGGGAAGCCGGGAAGGATAATAAGCTCTAATGTCATGAAAAAGCTTCTAAAGAAAGAACAACGAGGCGTAATTGCACAATTATGCTCACTAGAAGTTCCGACATCAAAATCATCTATTTCTGCAGATCTCCAACAAGTCTTGGACAATCATTCCAAGATGTTTGAAACTCCCAAAGGACTCCCACCTATTCGTGATCATGATCATGCTATTCATTTGATTCCAGGAAGTGTTCCTCCAAACATCCGGCCTTATAGATATCCTTACTTCCAAAAGAGCGAAATTGAACGTATGATTGTAGAAATGTTAGAGGCGGATATAATTCAACCTAGTCAAATTTCTTTCTCTGCTCCTGTAGTATTGGTACACAAGAAGGATGGATCATGGCGAATGTGTCCGGATTATAGGGAGCTCAATAAGCTCACCATTAAAGATAAATTTCCGATTTATGTGATTGATGAATTATTGGATGAATTACATGGAGAAATTTATTTTACCAAGTTGGATCTTCGTTCAGGATATCATCAAATTAGAATGAAGACTGAAGATATTCCAAAAACAACATTTCGAACTCATGAGGGTCATTATGAATTTTGGTCATGCCTTTTGGCCTTACCAATGCACCTTCTACATTTCAAGGGTTGATGAATTCCATTTTCAAACCCTTCCTTAGAAAAATTGTGCTAGTATTTTTTGATGATATACTAATCTACAGCAGGTCTTGGAAGGATCATGTTGAACATGTTGACAGGGTGCTCAAACTATTGCGGGAGAAACAATTATATGCAAAAAAATCCAAATGTTTCTTTGGAGTACAAGAGGTGGAATATCTGGGTCATATTGTATCTCACGAGGGTGTTAAAGTAGACCTAACAAAATTAAAGCCATTAAGGAATGGAAAGTCCCCACAACCATAAAGAAGTTGCGAGGATTTCTCGGGTTAACAGGGTATTATCGCAAGTTTGTTAAGAATTATGGGAGAATAGCAGCCCCTCTAACAACATTATTGAAGAAAGATGCATTTTCATGGACTCCTGAAGCAACTAAGGCCTTTGAACATCTTAAAGAGGCAATGTGCCTAGCACCAGTCTTAACTACGCCAGACTTCACAAAAACCTTTATTGTGGAATGTGATGCCTCAGGAAATGGAATTGGTGCAGTTTTAATGCAGGAAGGAAGACCCATTGCTTTTGAAAGTCGTCCAATCAAAGGAAAGTATTTACAGAAACCTATTTATGAGGAGGAAATGTTAGCAATACTGCATGCACTAAAGAAATGGAGAACTTACCTAATGGGAAGACACTTCAAGGTAAAAACTGATCATGATAGTCTTAAACACTTTTTGGAACAAAGACTATCTTGAGAAGAGCAGCAAAAATGGGTCACAAAGATGTTGGGTTATGATTTTGAAATAATCTAAAAAAAGGGAAAGCTTAATGTTGTTGCAGATGCACTCTCAAGAAAGAATGAAGAGGTGGAAGCATTGCTTTGTGCCATTTCTATTATCCAACCAGATTGGATAACCGAAGCAAGAGATGAATGGAAGAAGGACAAAGATGTATGGACACTCATTCAAAAGTTGCAGCAAGATCCTAGTACATCTGATACATTTAGTTGGAAAAATGATTTCTTATGGTACAAAGATCGCTTATATCTTTGTATGAATTCCCAACTAAAACAAAAGATTCTTCTAGAATTGCACACTTCTCCTTTAGGAGGACACTCAGGATTTTTAAAAACTTACCACAGGGTGAAGAAAGAATTTTTTTGGGATGGCCTTAAATCTGATATTCAAAAGTTTGTGGCGGAATGTTTGGTGTGCCAGCAGAATAAAGTGGAGACAATTAAGACACCGGGACTTCTACAACCTTTATCCATTCCAAGTCAACGTTGGGAGGAGATTTCAATGGATTTTATCACAGGTTTACCTAAGTCCGAAGGAAATAATGTCATCATGGTGGTAGTTGATAGACTTACCAAGTATGCACACTTTTGTGCATTATCTCATCCATTTAAAGCATGTATAGTTGCTACTACATTTGTGGACAAAATTCAAAAGCTACATGGAAGGCCAAGGGTTATTGTGAGCGACAGAGATCCCATTTTTACGGGAAATTTTTGGACGGAGTTATTTTCTTGATTGGGTACTAAATTAGCTCATAGCTCATCTAATCATCCTCAATCTAATGGTCAAACTGAGATAGTAAATAAATGTTTGGAAGAATATCTTCATTGTTTTGTATCTGATAAACAAACACAATGGGTCAAGTGGTTACCTCTCGCTGAATGGTGGTATAACACTTCCTTCCATACTGCAACAAAAATGACCCCATTTATGGCACTTTATGGATATCATCCACCATCGATCACATCATCTTTAAGGGAAAATTCGAAGGTTCAAGTAGTGGAAGATCACGTCGAGCATCAGCAAGAAGTTCTCCAGCTCTTAAAGGATAACCTGAATTTGGCACAAAATCGAATGAAACAACAGGCAGATCAACATCGCAGCGAGAGAAGTTTTGATATAGGAGATTGGGTATTTTTACGGCTACAACCATATTAAAAAATGTCCCTCAAGCAAGCTAAGAAGGATAATAAATTATCGCCAAAGTACTATGGTCCTTACAAGGTGTTGCAAAAGATTGGTACTATGGCATACAAATTGGAGCTTCCTGCTTCTTCGCGAGTACATCCATTTTTCCATGTTTCGTGCTTAAAGAAGGTTGTAGGTGAAAATCTTCCAGTTCAAACAATATTGCCAGAACTTGATGAGGAAGGAAAAATCATATTGGAACCGGAAGCGGTCACGGAAACAAGAACTCGACAACTACGGAATCGATCAATTTCAGAGTATCTCATCAAGTGGAAGAACTTACCGACTGAAGATTCTACATGGGAGGATGAGAATTTTATACAAAAGCACCCAGAGCTACTCAAGCGTTGAGGACAACACTTTTTTTGAAGGAGAGGGGCATGTTAGGTCCCTATATTACTAGTATAGTCCCTTATTATTGTTAGTGTAACCCCCTTATTGTTATTATTGTACCCTTGTAACCCCCTTTTTGTTATTATTGTGCCCTTAAATTATTATTGTTAGGTCGGCTAGGATTACATTGTGGCCACTAGGATTACATTATGGCCCCATGGACTCCTATATATAGAAAGGAGGTTTTGTAAATTGTATCATCCAAGAATTGTTCATTTATGTAATGTATTGGAGGCTGCCCCCTCGAAGTGGCTTATTTCTAAGGCGTTGATATCTCTTTTCTTCTATTTTTGAAGCTGGTTACACAACAGGGAGATCATCTTACTCATTTGTGCCCTGAGATTTCAGTGGTACAAATATTATGGTCTAAGTCTGTAGGTCCTTCTTCTCCTGAATTTTTTATGGTTTCCCAACAATATACTCAACCATTGGCTGATCAAATGTTCGAGCCAGTGCAATATTTGGTCGATCCCACTCCTATTTTGGGGGGTGAAGTATCTAACAACAAAGTCTTCTTGATTTCTAGTTCAAAGTCTTATGGTCTAAGGGGCATGTCGGTATGTTCGAGTGTAGCCCCTCCATGTTCTATGAGTGTTTCTTTTGATTGGGATAATATTGTTGAGCTTTTTCTTCCTTTAGCTACACCTTTCAAAATAAGGGTTAGAGTTAATTCCTAAAATGTATATCGATGTATGGTGGATGAAGGATCCTATACAAGTATTATATCCTTCTTGACTTAGAAAGCTATGGGTTCTCCAAATTTGTTGGCAACTGATAATCACTTGTTAGCCTATGATAGAAGCCCTGGTGAATCTATGAGTGTCCTTCCTCAATTTCCTATCACTTTAGGTGGGAAGACTGTATTAATTGATATAATAGTGGTTGATCGCTCTTTATACTTTAATATGATACTTTGGCATGATTATGTCTATGTTATGAATGCTATGGTGTCTTCACTCTTTCGAGTGATGTATTTTCCTCATAATGGAAGTATTGTCACTATTAATCAGCTTGCACTTGATAATCACCACCCTAATTTGAATTTAGTCGAAAATACCCCTTGGTATGTTCTAAGTGTTCACGTTGACTCTACCTCACCACAAGTGAATGCAATATTCCTAATTAGCTTTCAACTAGATGGAATATTAAAATTTTCTTTTGTCATTTAGATAGATGAATAAGAGGGTAGGGAGACCCATAAATCTCCTTAGTAGGAATGAAACCATTTCTAATGTGAATGTGGATCATCTTATCAGCTGGATAAAGCACCCTTATGTGTGAATAGAGGTTGAAGCATGTGGATAAGGTCAAGTTTGACCAAATCAACAATGCTGCTATGGAGGAAGTGGAGAGTTAATGAGGAACATCATAGTGTTAGTGGGAGGGAGTATCTATGAGAGTAGTGACTTTAATGTGTGGGTTTTGTTGAAACCTTAGTTAAACTGAGAGGGGGGGGTGAATCAGTTTAACATATTCATGAAATTTTACAACTTTTCATTAAAACTTATTTACACTTTCATTTCATGTCCAACATAAAATATGAGTAATCTTAGAATGTGAGCAGCAAGTATTAATATGATATAACGGTAGACTTAATATGAGAGCAACAGGTATTAAGCAGATGATATAAATCAGATCAACACATAAAAATCATGCACAGAGACACCAGATATAGTGGAAACCCATAAAGGGAGAAAACCACATCTTATTATTGTTGTTATGCAAAGGCAAGCTCCAACTCCCTCTCACCACTATTTTTCTGCAGGCACCAACCTACAGGAGGCTCCTACCTCAATTTTGCAAGCTACAACTTGCAAGGAAGCACCAACTCCCTTCAATTTTCTGCAGGCACCAACCTACAGGAGGCTCCAACCTCAGTCAGCTACAACTGACAGCTATCAAGTTGCAACTTGACAGGGAAGCTCCAACTTCCTCAGTTTATCAAACTGAATGTTTGCTGATTTACCTCAGATATCAGCTCTATTCTGTAGCTTCTCCTTCTGCTCTTCTTTTCTTAATATTCTTTGCCTTACACTTCTATACTCTTCCTTCACAATATTTTCTCTCTCTAACCTCTCTTGTGCATATCAATGTGATATTATATATAGAGTTCCTCACATGATTGTTTGTATTTCATAAAAAATTTGAAGTGAACAGTCATGAATCTTTGGCTTCTGTCTTCTTATTCCTTTATCCAACTCATTTTTAAAATTACTACAATATGTACAAATTTCCATGCTACAATGGGGTTTTGTCTTTTCTTTAGGATACTTGCCTTTGCATCACAAACAATATAAACAACAAAAATATTTACATTTTCAGTTACACATTTCAATATCACTCAGCTCTTCTTCTGAACTTTGGATTTACTGGATTCTATATTTTTCTACTGCTATTAGAAAACTGTTCTGCATTCTCTTTGTTTACTGTCATCTATATATTTCACCTATTCACTGCACTTTTGAATCCCTTTTCTGTACATCTCTTCAACTCTACAAATTTCATTTACCTCTGTCGGGCCTCATACTTCCTCTTTCTGTGTGCATAAAAAATGAATACAACAAATTTGTATTCAATCCAACTGTTGATCTGGGAAATTTTAATACTCCATTTTCTGGGTTGGAAATTTTAAATAATTAACTGCACTCAATTTAGTACTTAACCCAAATTTTATTTCTATGCATATAACCATGCAACTCCAACTTTTCGGGCCTTTGCACTTATACGCTTAATTTAGAACAACTGTAATATTAGCTCACAACATAATATACCAATATATTGTAAATGTTTCACCTAGTGTTTCGAAATGCTACATATTATCCTTGAATTTGTCTTGAACCCCAACACATCAATATTCGATATATATTAACATAAATAAATTCTTATATGCTCATGGTTTCCTCATAATATATATATATATATATATATATATATATATATATATATATATATATATATATATATATATATATATATATATATATATATATATATATATATCTCCGAACCTTAGGACTAAAGTTATAATCCTTCGCACTTTTTATTAAATCCAACGCTCTATTTTAAACACATAACCCGAATTCATTAGATATATCTCTCAGCCTATATATATTTATCTTCGGACATTATAATAATAGTCCGACACTTTATAACTGATTGACGTCACCATAGCCCTTTGGCCCCGGGCCCACATATATATAAATAGACCAATCAAATGCTTGTATCGTACCTGGCTATCCTCCGCATACCTTGGTTAAACTCTGGGCAAGTCCAACGTGTGATCACTGTCCGATGGCCCTCTTCTAGATCAACGGCTCGTACACATATCGCTCGACATCTTGGTACGAACTATAACGTGCGATGACACACTTTAACCGGAAGTTTTCCAATTTCGTTCAGGGACACGCATCAGTCAGTCTATGGAATCGCTCGTGAATGGTGGAAACCGCTTGCCCGACGGATGGTGGTGTGATGAAACCCACGGTTTCACTCCAAACCGCCGTCACTGTTCCTCTCGGTCACGGTTCCGTTCTCCACTCTAGGTTCCGGTTGCCTTTAATTTTATGTGATCCGCTAACTCTAATCACGGTTCCATCTTCTAATACTTTGCTCCTTTCGATATATATATAGCTATTCACACTGCGCATTTGACTATGGTTCCGCCTCTCCTTTTGTGACATCGATTCTTCCAGCGATCGATAGAACCTTAGTCCATATGACCCTCTGCTCCTTGACTGATGCTGTTCCTTGCTCCTGAAGCTCCTCTGCTGCCTCTCCAGATCTCCAATCAACTGACCTTTCTAAAACTGTCTCTGCTTCATATCTCATGCTCTCTTTGCCTTGTTGCTGTTTCAAGTGATTCTCCTTTGACTTTCTTTTTCTCTCTCTTTTTCTCTATTTCCTCTGATGTCTCTGCTACCTTTCTGCCCCTTGAATGATTTTTCAGGTGCTCCTCCTTTGTCATTTCCTTTTCCATCAATGACAAAATTTCCAACATTCTCCCCCTTTGGCATTGATAGCCTTACATCCACCAATAATCGATGCTTCTCGCCTGTCTTTTCCTCCCCCTTTCACATCAATGGAAAAGGGTTGCTCATTTCCTTTCTACTTTCTGCATTTCCTCTCTCTGAGATCTTTTGACTTTGTACCCTGCTGCTCCTAATTTCGGATTAAATCTGAAATTCTGATCCTTTAGCCTTTTCATTGACTCCTGTATGCTAAGTGTATTCTTTCCATAATCCTTTGACCTTGAGGACCTATTTCATGCTTTCCTTGCTGGCTGATCTTCCCCTGCAATGATATTTTCGTTTCTGTTCTCCCCCTGAAATTGTGCTTTCTCTTTATATTAGAGAGTAGCATCTACAGATACTACCCCTAGTTTATCTCTCAAATATTCAAATGGTTCTCTAGAAAGAGGTTTGGTAAATATATCAGTTGTCTGTTCTTTTGTTGGCACATACTCCAGCTTTACTATCTTCTGAGCCACTTGTTCTCGGAGAAAATGATGCTTGATTGGGATATGCTTAGTTTTTTAGTGAAGCACATGATTTTTTGATATACTTATAGCACTTGTATTATCACATTTGATTGAGATAGGTTCATTAATGCTTACCTTCATGTCTAGAAGAGTCTGCATCATCCACATGACTTGTGTACAACATGCTGCTGCTACTATATATTCTGCTTCAGATGTAGACAGGGAGATAGATATTTGTTTCTTGCTTAACCATGCCACCAGAGTTTCTCCTAGATATAAAGCAACTCCACTTGTACTCTTCTGTCATCCACACTAGCCCAATCTACATCTGTAGTATCTTTGTCAAAATTGAAGCTTTTGCCTTTAAGGATGCAAATTCCATATTGTGATGTTCCTTGTAGATATACGAATATTATTTATTTCTGAGTGATTTTGTTTAAATCTTTGCTTGATATCTAGCCTAGCCACTAGTCCTCTTGCTAGCATGATGTCTGGTCTTGATGCAGTCAGATACAATAGAATTCCAATCATGGATCTGTAGAGTTTTTGATCTATATCAGCAGACCCATCATCAGCACATAGCTTGCAACCTGTGGTCATGGGAGTTGACATAGGTTTGCAGTCCTCCATTTTGAACATTTTCAACATTTCCTTTAAGTATTTTTCCTGTGAGATGAATGTACATGTGTTCTTTTGTTGAATTTGAAGTCCTAAATAGAAAGTGAGTTCTCCAATCATAGACATCTCAAACTATGTTTTCATCTCATCAACAAACCCTTTTGCTAGTTCTTCTCTGTTGCTTCTAAACATAATGTCATCAACATATACTACAACAATCAGGAGTTCATCTTCATGGGCTTTTATGTATAGATTGCTATCTGCTCCACCTCTTTTAAAGCCTTGTTTTTGAAAAAACATATCCAGTCTTGAGTACCAAGCACGAGGAGCCTGTTTCAGTCCATATAGGGCCTTCTCCAGTCTGCACACATAGTCTCCTTTGTTTGTCAATGAGAAGCCTTCTGGTTGTTCCATGTAGACTTCTTCTTCTAAGTCTCCATTCAGAAATGTAGATTTTACATCCATTTGATATACTTTGAAGTTTTGGTAGCATGCAAATGCCATGAACATTCTGATAGCTTCCATTCTGGCTACAGGGGAAAATGTTTCATCGTAATCAAGTCCTTCAATTTGTGAGTATCCTTTGCAGACCAGCCTGGATTTATTCCTGATTACTTATCCTTGCTCATTCATTTTGTTTTTGAATACCCATTTTGAACCAATGATATTTTTCTCAATTGGTCTAGGAACTAGTTCCCGGGTATTGTTCTTTTCAGTTTGGTCCAATTCCTCATTCATTGATTTTACCCAAGACTTGTCCTTGCTGGCTTCTTCAAATTTCTTTGGCTCTATTTGTGACAGCATGGCTATGTATACTTCTTCAGTTTGTTCTGTTAGCTTCCTTCTTGTCTGGATCCCTGCTTTCTTATCTCCTATGATTTGATCTTCGGGCTGATTCTTCTGAGTGTATCTTAAGGGGGATTTCAAGCTCAACCCTTCATCTTCTGTAGTCTTTCTTGTTTCATCATCTTTCTGGTCTTCTTCTTCATGGTTATCTGATGGACTGCAGCAGTCAGTATCTCTTGTATTGTTTTTAAGTTCTTCATCAAATCTCACATCAATGCTTTCTACTATTTTCCGAAGAGTCTTGTTGTAGCACCTGTACCCTTCGCTTTTGGATGCATATCCTAGAAATATTCCTTCATCTGCTCTTGCATCAAATTTTCCAAGATTTTCATCATTATTATTTATGTAACAATTGCTACCAAAGATTCTGAAATGTTTGATTGAAGCTGGCTTTCCATGCCACAGTTCATAGGGAGTCTTGTCACTGCTTGGCCTTAAGTGAGCTTTATTAAGGATATGTCTTCTTTGTGTGCACCTTTATACGCTTGAAGGTTTGAGTAATATTATTCTCTTGCATCATGGCTCACGGCAATTTGTTGAACATATATTATTTGTCTTCGCTACTCCATTATCACGAGGTGTTCTGCCAATAGTGAATTGTTGATTTAAGCCATGTTCATTGCTTAGACTGACAAAGTCATAATTAGTGAATTCACCTCCTCTGTCGATCGATGCATTTCGACTTACATCATAATACGATTTCTGCTAATGCCTTAAATATTTTGAATTTGTCTAGGCTTCACGATTCATTCTTGAAAAAGCAACCCATGTCATTTTGGAGAAATCATCTATTATCGGCATGAAGTAAGTTCTCCACTTGGTGATTTAGTTCTTTAGGTCCACATAGAGCCATGTGCACAAGCTTTGGGTAGTCTTCTCGTTGAAAACTCATCTTTAGATTTAAAGGATGTTCGGGTCTGTTTTCCCAATTGACACGATTTGCATATGGTATTTGAAGGCCTTTTTATTTCTGGCATATCTCTGACAGCGTTCTTCTTGCTCAGTCTAATGATATGATCGAAGCTGAGATGTCCCAATCTTTTATGCCATAACCATGACTCAAGTTTTCTAAGATGGCATGCTTCATCTTCCTCTTTCACAATGTAAACATTGCTCTCTGTTCAAACACCTTTGAGTAGAGTCTTACCTGTGGTGTTTGATCTGACTTCACAGTCTTGTGCTCTAAATAGAACTTCGCAACCTTTTTCACACATCTGACTGGCACTCAGTAAATTTTCTTTCAGCCCATCTACAAATAGTACATCTTGGGCATTTCCTCTGCCATTGTCTATGCTGACTGAGCCCTTTCCTTTGATCTTTCCTGACTTATCATTGCCAAAAGTAACATTTCCAGATTTCTTTTCATCAAGAGTTATAAACTTAATTTTGTCTCCTGTCATGTGTTTAGAGTAGCCACTGTCCAAATACCATTGACTTTTCAGATCTTGAGCAGTTAGAGCCAGGTCACACTTATTCACCTTCTTTATCCACCGGAGGCACCCTTTTGTTTTGTATCTTTTGTGAGGTGATGACCTCCATCTTCTTAGAGGACATTTGGAAGGTATATGTCCAGCTTGATTGCATACACAACATTTGATCATAATTTTTGTAGAATTATGAGTATGAACAAAATTTCTTTGATTCATAAACCTTCTTGAGGTTTTAAACATCAATCTTTGTCCATACTTTCTACACTCAATGATTTTATGACCAAATTCCTTACAATAAAAGCAGTAACCATAGAAGATATTTGCATACCTGATGTAAGGTTGTCTCTTCCATTTGTTTGCTTGAGGCAGTCTCTTCAATTTTTGCATCTTTTGCTGGTTTGAATTACTCCTCCTTGCATGACAATATACGACAAATGTGTCCCCAACTTGTGTGAGACATAACAAGTGGCATTCTTCATTGGAGGAAGAATCTCCTTTGATAGTTTTCAAATTTTACATGTCGGGGTCTTAGTATTTATTACATTCTTTGCTACTAGCGGTTTCTTCTGATCTGTGTCTTCCTTATTGCAGATTTCTTCTTTTGTAGGAATTGTTTGAGCTGCTTCATCATTCTTCTTTGCTTTTACAAAAATAATCTCTCTGTCAACCTTTTCTTTTCCTTTAATTGATTCTCCTTCATATCCTATTCCAGTCTTTATCATAAGGGATCTTTGAGCAACCAAAATTTCATTCAACTTACTAGAGCTTATTGTTTGGGAAGAGTTTATAACCATTTTCCTTCGAGCATTTACTAATTTCTTTCTGAGACATACTACTTCTTCTTCTAACTTTTCTTGTTCTTGAGTTTTTTCATTGATTTGCTTAAGTAACATTGTTGGTCGCTTTAATTGTTTTAACAATTCAAGCTCCACATAAATTGTCAACCCGAGGAAGTCTGTTTATTCCAAAGACAATCACACACTGGATATGCTCAATTCCAAAAGCAAAAATAATGTTGTAGTAAAAAGCCACACAATTATTAATCATACAAATCTAATAATTCACACCCTGTTTAATCAAAGCTGAAGTTACTTATGTTATAGTAGAAGTAATTCCTCTATTGCAGTTTTTAAGAATCCAAATAAAAGGAAATCATTCTGCAGGAAAGGAAACCAATCAACCATAACAGGGAACAGGACCCTATTGCTTTAAATAGGAACTTCAGCACCTACTGCCTGACACTAATCACTCTGTAGAAAAGATAACCTCAAGAGAACAAGACCCTATTCCTTTAAATAGGAACTTCAGCACCTGCTTCCTGACACTAATCACTCTGTAGAAAAGATAAACTCAAGAGAACAGGACCCTATTCCCATGAACATGAACCTTCAGCACCTGTCTCCTGTTCTAATCACACTGCAGGGAAAAGAAAGGCAATCAATGGGAACATGACCCTATTCATTTGTACAGGAATCTTCAACACCTACTTCCCAACATCAATCATACATGCAAACAAATAACAGAAATAGATCCCTTAACTTCTTAAGATTGAATGTACTAAACACATGTAGCGTTAAAGGAAATAGAATGCTCAATAAACTACAGAACTGTGTAACTAGTGTTTCAGCAAACAAAATTAAAGTAAAGTGCGAATATCATAAAGAAATCTAGAAAACTACAGGAACAGTCGGGCGAATCTTGTGAGGAAGGCGAGCCCTTTACTTCTCACAAGATTCCCTAGGGAAAGGATTAAATGGAAGTGCTCAAAAGGAACTTTTATTCATCTGTCAAAAGAAATGATACATTACAAATGGAGTCTAGCTCCTATCCTCTCAAACACAATGTTCTCCTGTAGTTTTTTAACTCCTCTCTAATGATGATGTCTCCTCTTTTTAAAGAGGAGACATCTCTTACAATTACATTAGAGCAAATCTACGTTTATCCCAAATCTGTTCTTCTTTCTTAAAACAGGGCTATTCTTTTCTTCCATAAAAATATATTGTTACAACAGATACAAAAAGAGTACTATCTTCAGGATAATCTGTGTAACCACGTCTTCATGTTGTTGCCATTGTTCCAAAAAATACTCTTCCAGAATCGCAAATTACGAATAGTGACGGAATTTATTATTACTCTTGTTTGTTTAAATAGCAATTGTTGTTACATGTGAGTGTTGTTTAAATAGCAGTTTATTTGTTTTGCCGGCAACGGCCGATTGTTCCAGCACAACATATAACTTATCTGCGATCTTTTATACTTATGTTAGCAACAATCTACTTTGATTAATGATAAAATATAAGAGTAATATGGAATTATATGTAAAGAGATTAAACATATAGTAAAGAAGAGGATTTGATATACCTTGGGATAAAGTAAATGAAAATGATGATGGAATCCTTTTTAAACATGGTTATAAAAGGTAAGGTGGTGTCTAAATATATAGTAAAAATGGTACATAGTGAGGTCCTAACATCCCCCCCAGCTGAAAGGGTTGCATGTCCTTAGGCAACTCCTAGTCTGAGTCAGAGTCTGAGTACTGACTCTATGCATGCAAGTTGCTCAAGCAGTAGCTGGAGAAGGTGGCTTCTGTCGGAGCTCGAAATCCTCGATTGTTCTGCAATTGTTGCCATGCTACAACCTCATCTCTATCAGCCAATTGGTAGTGACACTGGTATTTTTCTATAGGCATCCATAGAATTGGAAAATGAAAATGGTAACCAATCCAGTTTTCTCCACAATGCCGAATACATCTGATGTAATTAGGTACCCTAGAGAGTGCAGCTTGAAGATTATCAGGGCTGAAAGGGTGATAATCTTGTCTTTCCTTGCATGAATGTTGCCAAAACATAGTGTTGGCATTCAATGCAGCAGTCTCCTTTACTCTGATTAGTTGTAGACACTTTAAAGTGTTGAAGCTTGCGGTTATTTAATATGTACTGTGCATTCATGCAAGAATTGGTGATATTGTGCTATAAACATGGCTGGACTTAAAGGTTCTAGTCTAATCCAAAGGAGCCTATTCTCCTCATTATGACTACTTGCAATGAACGCAGTTTTCCAGGTGAGCTTATTGGCCAAAAATGAAACAAATGCCCTTATTTGTATATCACCTGCAATTGGAATGATATTGACTCTTATATTCTCGGGAATGGCCTCGTTATGGAGATAAATTTCGCATAGCAAATGCTGGTCACTTTCAGGGGCCTCAGCAAAAGTCTTAACAAATTGTTCTGCAGTAAGCAATTCATGAGATCTGCCATCCTTTATTGCCTTCAATTGAAAATATACCAAACGTTCAGAAAGGAAGAGAGAGTAATTTCTGTGGTTTAGTTTCTTTTTCTAGACTTTTTGAGGGCCCTACTGGTTCTTGTGTAGCAGCGTTCTTCTTTAATTGCAGCTGATGTAGATGCCTCAGATACCTGAATTTTGACTACTTTGTATCCTACCTGTTGGTAAATATTACCACACTCATGGCACATGTATTCTCTGCATGGATCCTTATTTTGTGCTGATTCTGTGTGTGCTAACATGTAGAGATTCAATTCTCTATCAAAGGCTTCTCGTGCCATGATTAATTCATTCTTATAGGCCTCTAGTTCTGACTTCAAGAACTCATTTTCCTCCAATAAAGATGCCATAGTGTGTGAACCCTGTGTGCTGGTTGATTCTGTTGGAGTTGTCTGCTGATCCACAACTGTAGCTGGTTCTTGTGGAGCAGCTACAGCTGGTTTCCCTGTATTATCATGCTTGGTGTGTGATTCTTGTACCACAGTGGCTGGTTCTTGTGTTTCAACCTCTGGGTAAGTGACTGGTTCTTGTGTGGCAATCACTGTTTGAGCCATAAACAATGTCATGTTATCCCAGGCCACTAGTTCTTGTGTGACAGTGGCATCGAACGAGACGGGTTGGGGAATTTGGAATGGTGGTGAGGATTGAAGTTTTAACAGGATAGTGGCGGGGTCAGGGGAAATGGGAGTAACTCCTGTTTCAACAATCATTTTCATTTTCCTTTTGGTAGGAAAGCAGAGAAGTCAGTGTCTTTCCTTTTCTTTGTAGGAGAAGATTCTTTTCTAGGGGAAGGGCTTTCGGAAGAAGTGAAAATTTGGGATGTGGCCCTTGTTTGTCGTTTTGAGACAGATACTGTTGGGGTTCGTCTCTTCCTTTTATGAGTAGGTGGAGATGGGGGTGTTGGAGAGTCATTGCTAGGGATAAGAGTAGTGGGAAGGGGTGACTCTACTAAGTGGGACGAACTTGGGGGTAGGTCAACTGGTTCTGGGGATGGAATTACCGGGGGGTCTGGAATATCATCCAGTTGCCTTTCATAAGAAATCTTAGGAGTTTCTTGGGAATTTCTGGCTTGTTGGGGAATGAGGGGTGGATTATTCAGAGGGGGGTTTTGCTGAGAAAAACCCCTCTGAATTAATAATTGAAATAAACGATGATGGGTAAGGGATAACAATGGGAATTTAACCCGTCTGCAATAATATGACATGTTTTTGATACAACCAAGCAGATAATAGGGAATATTGACTAATCGACCATGCCTCAAATGATTCATTAAAACGAAGTCGTGTTGGTAGACTACCTGGTAACGCCCTTCACATGTCAAATAGTGCTTGATGAATTCAGCTACTGTTGGCCATGGTTGAGGTAGTGAGTGCAGACTTATACCGCGACCTTTAAGTTCAACCGGTTCATCTGGAAGAAGAAAATCTTGCTGTGCATTTAAAATAACCTGTTTCCTATTGAACCAGCGAGCCCCTATAACCGAAAATCCTGAAACTTGTGCTACATCTTCCTCCGTGACTGAAATTCAGACCCCTTGAACCACTGAATAATTCCCCTGAAGATTCTGTGCGAACTCTAAAACTTGCTGCTGATCAAATTATCCTAACCTTTCAAAGTATGTTGTCCATCCTGCTTGTTGAAAAATTTGGTAGGCCTCAGGGAACAATTGAAGAAGAGTTATCGAACCAGGCTCGTGTCTGATAGCCGACCCTCCCATAGCTACTAGCTTGAGTCACATGCAGAGGCGCAGAGAATAGAAACACAGGCTTTGGTCAAGCTAATTGTTGCAACAGAGGATATGGAGTCTCAATGACGGCGGAAATGGATATGAAGAATGACGGAGGATTGGATGATGTGAAATGATTATTCAGTTTTCAAAATCCCCCCCCCTACGTATGGTGCAATGATGTTTAAGCGTGTGGAGATTGTAGTCATTATGAGCAAGATCCTCTCTTTAAAATATTATTTAACTGCATTACATAAAAACCACATACCTTATATTTTTACCTTTGTCTTTAAAATTCGAAGTATAGAGTGCTTCATAATGGCTTGATATTAATGGAAGAATCTGTAGATTTATCTAAAATGTAGAACAGGAGCATATCAGGATCTGCTCAGTACTGAATAATATTCACTCAAAGGATCTGAAGAGTAAAAGTGGAGAACTAAAAAGCTTGTATAGCAGAGGAAAGAAATGATGTTTTAAGGGTAAATGACAGGTTGCTGAAACTGGTGTTTCAGCAACGGAAAAATGAATGACATGTTGCTGAAACTGGTGTTTCAGCAAAGGGAAAAATCAGGAAAATTGGATATAATGACTTGGATTTAAGACAAGTGGGGGAAGTATTTGATAAGGGATAACTTCAGCAGTGAAGGACAGGAAATACTAGCTGAAGGATGATATTTCAGGAATGGTAGAAGTGGGGAAAAAGGGAAAAAGGGAAATAATGTAGAAATGGGATAAAAGGGATATTGCTAGGAAATGGGTTAAAATGAAGGGAACAAGCTTCTATGATTGAAGCTTCAGATCTTCTTGTGATGAATCTGTCCTCCTTAATGCGCTTTTCCAGAATCTGCAAAATTCAATTGTAATATGCCAACCCTTGATAGGGATTATTAGTTTTAAATCTAATCTAATACTAAAAATACAGTGCAGAAAATTAAATGCTGTGAGGAGCAGAAGACTCCCCTAGAAAAAGATAATGTGTATCATTCATGCAAGCAGTCTTGAAATCCTCTTTAGAAACAGGGCGCTGGTACAAATGAAGCCTATGACCATTGACTAGTAGAGGTGTTTTAGAATCATCAATTGTTAGAAGTCTTACTGTTCCATTAGGAAAAACAACATCTACTTCATATGGTCCAAGCCAACGTGTACGTAGCTTACCCTGAAAATTTTCAAACCGAGAGTCATACAATAGAGCCCAATTACCCTTTTGGAACTGCTTGTGTTTGATAATTTTATCATGCCACTTCATTCTCTGTTGTTGAATCATGGTTGTTTGGTGAATGGCGTCTAATCTATTTTCATCCAATTCAAGAAGCTGCTGCAGCCTAGCTGTCTGCACATCAGTCAAATCAAGATTAACAGCTAAAGCAGTTCTTAGAGTTTTAATTTCAAATTCCATAGGAAAAACAACATTTTTACCATAAACCAATTCATAGGGAGAAAAACCTGTAGTGTTTCTCCAAGTAGTTCTCTAAGCCCATAGTGCTTCAGGGAGCCTTTGAGACCAATCCTTCCGGTTGTCCTTCACTGTTTTAGTTAGAATGGCTTCTAATACTTTATTTGTGCTTTCCACTTGCCCATTGGCCTAGGGGTGGTATGGTGTAGTCATTCTATGATGAATATGATATTTCTGAAGGGTAGACTTAAAACCATGAGAATTGAATGGAGGTCCTCCATCTGTAACTAGCTCTCTAGGAATTCCAAATCTAGTGAATATTTCTTCAAATAAGAAAGCTAGGATATCCTCTTCATTGGCTCTAATAAGTGCTTTGGCCTCCACCCATTTAGTCATATAGTCTGTAGAGACTAATATATAAGTTATTTGATTGGATGGAGGATTAATGGGTCCTATGAAGTCCAAGGCCCATCTTTAAAATGGTTCAGAAACTACCTAGGGGTTTAGTGGCATTTGATCTCTATGATTGGGTTGACCCATTCTCTGGCAGCTGTCAAAAGCCCTCACATATTTCTTTGCATCCTTAAATAATGAGGGCCAATAGTAACCCATCCTCAAAATTTTGTGTGCTGTTCTTTTATCAGCAAAATGCCCTCCACAAGGGCCATCATGACAAGTTTTCAGTATTTCATACACTTCATCTTCCCTAATGCATCTTTGGATTTCCTGATCAAGCCCTGTGTAGAAAAGACACCCACTTATCCAGCTATACCTGGCACTTTTTTGAACAATTCTTCTCTTTTCTCTGTATGACAGGTGTGATGGTAATTTTCCTGCAACCAAATAATTGGCAATATCTGCATACCATGGAGAGTGAGCAGAAACTGCAAACAAATACTCATCGGGAAAAGAATCATCTACTGGAATATTATTATCAGTTTTTAACCGTGAAAGGAAATCAACCACCACATTTTCTTTACCAGGCCGATCTACAATTGTGATATCAAATTCCTGCAGTAATAATAGCCATCTGGTAACTCTAGCATTTGTAACAGATTTGTTCATTAAATACTTAATAGCTGAGTGATCAGTGTGGAAAAAAGTAGAATAACTAGTGATATAATGTCAGAATTTATTAATGGCATAAATTACTGCAAGAAACTCCTTTTCAGTAACTGTATAATTAAGCTCAGCAGGGGTCATATTCTTACTGATAAAGTAGATAGCATAAGGAAGATGATTTTCCTCTTGTCCCAAGACAGCTCCAATTGCAGTGTCTGAAGCATCAGAAGATATATGAAAAGGGAGGGCCCAATCAGGTCCCCTCAAAATAGGAGCAGTAGATAATTGATGCTTGAGTTCTTCAAAGGCTTTCTGACAAGAGTTAGTCCACTTAAATTCAACATTTTTCATAAGCAACACAAATAATGGAGAAGCTATCTTAGAAAAATCTTTAATAAATCTTCTGTAATATCCAGCATGTCCTAGAAAACTTCTCACATCAGTTTGTGTTTTAGGAACAGGAAGATTCTGAAGGACCAATATTTTAGATGGATCTACCTGAATACCTTTAGATGAAATAAAATGCCCAAGCACTACTCCTTCACTCATCATCATATGACATTTTTCAGTACTTAGGGAGAGGTGAGATTGTATACATCGTTTAAGTACCTTCTCAAGATTTTGTAATGCATCTTCAAAAGACACACCACAAGGAGTAAAATCATCCATAAATATTTCCATAGAGTCATTCAGCATATCAGAAAAGATTCCTATAACAGCCCTTTGAAAATTTGCTGGTGCATTACATAGCCCAAATGGAAGAACTCTATAAGCAAAAGTTCCCCAAGGGCTAGTGAAAGTGGCCTTGTCTTGGTCTTGGGGTGCAATTCTAATTTGATTATACCCACTAAATCGATCTAGAAAAGAAAATAATTTCTTCCCTGCCAGACTATCCAACACCTGATCAATGAAAGGTAAAGGAAAGTGATCCTTTTGAGTGGCTTTGTTCAAGGCTCTGTAATCAACACATACTCTCCATTTCCCGTTTTTCTTAGGGACAATTACCAATGGGGAAACCCATTCACTGTCAGATATGGGGTATATAAATCCTGCATTAAGCAATTTCTGAAGTTCTTCTTTAACAATTTCTCATAAATTAGGGTTCATTCGTCTTTGGGGTTGACAGACTGGTCGGCATCCCTCTTTAATGTAAATTTGATGAGTACATAGTTTAGAACAGATCCCTTTCATATCTGTGTAATCCCATGCAAATGCTTCCTTATTTTCATGCAATAACTTCATTAACTGTTGTGTTTCAGCAACTGTTAGATCAGGATTTATGTTTAATGTCTTGCCAGGTTCAATTTCAACTGTTATACTTTTAGATGAGATGGTGGTTAATGTCTGAGATAAGTCTTCAGATTCAATCTTTTCTTGGGTATCTGTTTCAAAAATTGCAGTCAATTGATTGTGTGTTTCAGCAATTACGGAGGAAGGTTCACAAATAAAATTATTAATTATTTCATCCTCTGTATTGTCTTTAAGAGTTAAAGCTTGTCCAATAGTTAGAATGGGCTGAATAGCATTATCATCATAATCCATCCACATAGAATCTTCATTATTAATTATGGGTGTAGCATGAGGATAAAGAGTAAGCTGTTTGGTTTCATAACCATTAGAAATTGTCATAGAACCAGATCTGCAACTGATAAAGGCATCGGCTGTGGCCAGCCATGGCCTCCCCAGAATTAAAGGATGTCCCCCCAGCTTTGTTTTAGTTTGCAATACAACAAAATCAGCTGGGTAATTCCAGGATTCAACTGAGATAAGTAGATCTTCAACAACTCCTTCAGGTTTAATTGTAGAATGGTCAGCCAACTCTAGAATGGTAGGTGTATCTCTGATTGTGTTATTCAGCTGTAACAATTGTGAAGTTTCAAGAGTCATTATGTTTATTGCGGCACCTAAATCTACCAGAACTTGAGGAATCATTGTTTTACCAATTTGAACTGTCACGGTAGGATGGCCGGGGTCACCATATTTCACAGGAGGGGTTTTTCTGGACATTAATGCAGATAAATCACCCATCACATGTACTGTAAGGGGATCTTTAGTTTTCCTACCAGGTTTCTTAACACAAATATCCCTTATTGTTCTGGCATAAATTGGTACATCTCTTAATGCTTGTAAAAGTGGAATTTTAACATACAAGTTTTGCAATTCCCCTAAAAGATTAAAATCAGGTGTTTCAGGCGTTCTAGTTAAAACCAAACGCTCAGGGAATGGTGGTTCTGTTATTTCAATATTATTGTTAGAGGGTGGTTGTGCTTTCTTATGTTTCTCAGTTTCCTCTTTATCAGAATTAGAAGAAGTTATGTCATCAATAATAGGCTCTACTATTTTCCCGAATCTTAAATGAATATCATTACATTGCATAGTTGGAAATATAGACTGATTCTGAATATCAATGACTTGCACAACTTTATTATTGGGGTTAGGATTTGGTTGCACAGGTAGCTGGGGTCTCATTTGGTTATTTGGCAGAGCATTTGATGGCAGAGGAAGTGGTTGTTGGAATTGAGGAAATTGATTTGGATACGGGGGTTGTTGGCTTCTCCAATTTGAATTCCAAGGGTTAAAAGAAGATGGCTGCTGTGGGGGCCAAGGAGTCCACATTGCAGGATCAACAAAGGGAGGGTTTGATTGTTGCATGGGTGGGAAATTCATTTGATTAAAGGGTGGGTATTGCATTTGATTAAAGGGAGGGTAATTTGTTTGACTGAAAGTAGAATAATTATTCCAACGATTAAATGGCATACTAGAGTTCATACCTTGTCCTTTTGGTTTCCATTGTCTTCTTTGAGTTAGCAAGTAAACTGCTTCAGCTTCTTCTTCCGTTGGCTGCAATGCTGCCTTTATTCCTGGTAGAGATGGACATTGTTGTGTTTCATGATCTTTCTCACAAAGGGTGCAGATTGGTATTTTGTCCAATGGGCACTCCCTTAGTGGATGTTTGTCTCTGCACTTTGGGCAAAAGACAGCCAGAGTTGCTTCTGCTTCAGCCTGCTTCTTCTTAACCTGCAAAGTGTCAATTTGTGAAGCAAAATAACTTAACATCTCAGTTTTAAATTCTTCAAGTAAATTACCTATTTCAGCTCTTGTTGCTCCCCCACTGGCTGATTTCTGCACTCTTGAATAGGTGGGATCTCTGTTACTTACTCTGTTCCTTGCAGCTCCCCTTGAACACCTCTTAAAAAGTTCAACAATCTCATCATATGATTCTTTAGATACATCTCCCTTGCCAAGCATGTTTAACAATCATCCCTTAATCCTCTAAGTAATATTGTTTTATGAATTTCCTTACTTATATTCGGATGATCAGATCTCTGTATATTGTACTGCAGCCTTTCTACATAGTCCTCCAGATTCTCGTCCGGCTTTTGTGCCATATTGAATAGTTCGTCCTTCTTTTCTCTCGTCCGACAGTAATCTTGATATTTAAGCAGAAATTTCTGTTTCATCTGTTCCCATGTTGTGATTACCTGACTCCCAAGGCTCATGAACCGTCTTAAAGCATTTACTTTTAATGTTGCTGGAAACAGTTTCAACTTTTGAGCATTAGTAACAGAATCATAACTTCTGCATAATATATCAAATTCAAAAAGAAATTCATCCAGATCTTCAGAGGATAAACCATGGAAGTTAGGTAAAGCTGACAATGGAATATTCTTCATAGGAGTTGTTCCTCTAGGGAGATCACTAATAGGAAATCCCAAGGTAGAGAGAGAATTTTCATCCTTTCCTTCTCCTTCAGGATCTACATGTCCTCCACCAAAGAAGTCTTCATTGTTTCCTTCCATTGGTTGTTCTCCTACTGCACTTGCTCGATCGTCAAGATCTTCTACAGGCTCCTCAATGTTTTCCACTGGTCGTCCAATACTCTCTATTATTTCCTCAACGTGCTCTGCTGATTTGCTAGCACTTTCTTCTGACTCTCCAGCACTGACTGCTGGTTCTTTAATCACTGGCTCCTCTATGTTTTCAGGACCCACAACTTCCTCTATTTT
Source organism: Pinus albicaulis (assembly GCA_034641835.2). NCBI lineage: Eukaryota > Viridiplantae > Streptophyta > Pinopsida > Pinales > Pinaceae > Pinus > Pinus albicaulis. Next base: position 1,742 of record JAXQQM020072931.1, on the reverse strand, counting down.
GTAATTTGATTGAGGGGAGTGCTGAAGTTTTGGTCTTCGAGAACTTAATCTCTATGATGATTCAGCCTTTGATACAATCTCGTTAATGAAAGTATTTCTTCCTCCCCTTCCTTTGCCTTTGCCACCTATGGGGTTAGTTTTCTTCTGGTTTCCGCGTCCTCTCATAAAATCTGCACATCTAGAAAGAAAATATTAATTCTTTTGAAATCTATAATTGCCTTCCCCGGCAATAGCACCAAAATGTTGGTCGCTTTAATTGTTTTAACAATTCAAGCTCCACATAAATTGTCAACCCGAGGAAGTCTGTTTATTCCAAAGACAATCACACACTGGATATGCTCAATTCCAAAAGCAAAAATAATGTTGTAGTGAAAAGCCACACAATTATTAATCATACAAATCTAATTATTCACACCCTGTTTAATCAAAGTTGAAGTTACTTATGTTATAGTAGAAGTAATTCCTCTATTGCAGTTTTTAAGAATCCAAATAAAAGGAAATCATTCTGCAGGAAAGGAAACCAATCAACCATAATAGGGAACATGACCCTATTCCTTTAAATAGGAACTTCAGCACCTGCTGCCTGACACTATTCACTCTGTAGAAAAGATAAACTCAAGAGAACAGGACCCTATTCCCATGAACAAGAACCTTCAACACCTATCTCCTGTTTCTAATCATACTGCAGGGAAAAGAAAGGCAATCAATGGGAACAGGACCCTATTCCTTTAAATAGGAACTTCAGCACCTGCTTCCCAGCATCAATCATACATTCAAACAAATGACAGAAAGATATCTCTCAACTTCTTAAGAATGAATGCACTAAACACATGCAGCGTTAAGGAAACATAATGCTTAATAAACTACAGAACTGTGTAACTGGTGTTTCAGCAAACATAATTAAATTAAAGTGCGAATATCATAAAGAAATATAGAAAAATACAAGAACAGTCGGGCGAATCTTGTGAGGAAGGCGGGCCCTTTCCTTCTCACAAGATTCCCCAGAGAAAGGATTAAATTGAAGCGCTCAAAAGGAACTTTTATTCATCTGTCAAAAGAAATGATACATTACAAATGGAGTCTAGCTCCTGTCCTCTCAAACACAATGTTCTCCTGTAGTTTTTGAACTCGAACCCCCTTCTAATGATGATGTCTCCTCTTTTTAAAGAGGAGACATCTCTTACAATTACATTAGAGAAAATCTACGTTTATCCGAAATCTGTTCTTCTTTCTTAAAACAAGGCTATTCTGTTCTTCCATAAAAAGATATTTTTACAACAGATACAAAAAGAGTACTATCTTCAGGATAATCCGTGTAACCACGTCTTCATGTTGTTGCCATTGTTCCAAAAAATACTCTTCCAGAATCGCAAATTACAGATAGTGACGGAATTTGCGTGCCTACTGGATGTTTCAGCAACGGAGTCGATTGTTTCAGCAACGGAGTCGACTATTTCAGCAACGAAGTTTGACTGTTTCAGCAACGGCCGATTGTTCCAGCACAACACATAATTTATCTGCGATCTTTTAGACTTATGTTAGCAACAATCTACTTTGATTAATGATGAAATATAAGAGTAATATGGAATTATATGTAAACAGATTAAACATATAGTAAAGAAGAGGATTTTATATACCTTTGGATAAAGTGAATGAAAATGATGATGGAATCCTCTTTAAACATGGTTATAAAGGTAAGGTGGTGTCAAAATATATAGTAAAAAGTGGTACATAGTGAGGTC